>BMAO01030938.1:0-15822 GCA_019973975.1 Trichonephila clavata
TGTCTACGTATTAATGGAAGTTTTAAGTACCGTATTTGTATTTTTATAGTAATTTGACTAGGGGAAAAGATAACGTGACGTGTATAGGATGATCTTCACTTCTAGAGAAAGAAGTAAATTAGTAATAACATAAAATAAAAATTGCGACTACTATTATGACATGGAATACGTTCTGTTTCAGAATATATTTTTACAAGCGGCTTTGCTCGCATTGATGTCTTTAAATAACTGCGAAGCCATAACCTTTATCATTACAAAGTAAATAAAATATGATGATAATTTTTCATTGTGCTTGACTAGAATCATTAAAATTTTAAAAATTCTAAAATTGAGTTTTGTATAATAATTGAAAACATACTTTATTATAATAATTTACAACAAAAATTCTCAATAAGTTAAACTATCATTTTTTTAAAAAGTTGAAAGTATCTACATTTAATATATAATTCCTCTTTAAAAGGACTTAAAACAGAGTATTATTCTAAGATGCCACTGTATATTATATTTTATGTTCGTCCGTCAGTTGCAAATATGTGAAGATTTCGGGCTTTGACACCCGCAAACAAACTACATATTAGTTGGTCATATGAAAAGCATTGCTTTTCCAAATGCTACCCTGCTACACGCAATGTGTGCTCATGCGTTTACAGCAACAGTAATACTGAGATTGACTGGTAATTGAATTCGATTGTGAATTGAAATGCCCGGTCAGTTGGAATAATTGGAATTCAAGGTATGATAACATTTTCGCTTTCCATGACAAAAGTTAAAATATTAGCACCAAGTATATTATTAATCAATTTTGTGATTCGAAGCCTGATTGCATTACATAGTCGAGGAGCATCAAGATTTTTCATAAGCATAACTGGTACATTTAGTGATTATATAAGGGTATACCCCTGAAAGTGCAAGCGAATTTAAAGACTCCGTGGGATATAAGTACTTTGATCCTTATTCATGATTGTATTCATTGATAAATCTTCCTCCTCTACCCCACGCTCGTCTTTATAAGTTTAATGTTGATTTTATTGACAATGTCACTGTTAGGCGCAAATATTGATCTTGCGCAAACATTGATCACAATTTAAATTTTGTTGTAAGCCTAGGTTACTTTGAGCAATACGTTCTACATTTTCTTTTACTAAATTACAAAATTCTCTGGAAAGTAAAATATAACCTAAAGCATCTGCATCCTAGTATCCATCACCGATTTTCAATTGCGTGCCTGCATGCTGTTCCGAATCTACGTCATTATATAAATATGTACCCTCATATTATTTTTAAACTGAATTTTTCAACTTTCGCCATTCAACTACCGTTTATCTCATAATATATGTGTACTATCTTGTAAATCTTGAAGAGTCAGATTTAACGCTTCTATAGTTTTCTCGTGAGACATCGTACTTCCATCCCTTCTAAAAGCTTACATTGTCGAAGCATCCTGCCTTGAGAGCTATTTTTACTAACTTTGGCAATAGGTGAAACTTCATGGGCAATATTCAACGGTAATTTTAAAACGGAAATTGCAGTACCACCCTAGGAGTAGTGTCACGGCTTTTCCGGAAGAAGCCACAGCAACTGATATCTTCTGGTTCTTTAACGGACCTTAACAATATGTTTAGAAAAAACTTTTTTTTCGGTTCCTCCAGGGGCGTCAAGGAAAAGAGTGTTCACCTTTGCCGGATTCTATTTTATGTAACACTTGATGGAAAACGTGACTTTATTCTGGAGTTAATTGAGGGATTAATTCTGTTACTTGATGTTGCAACTATAAAATTGGAGTCTAATTCTAGAGCAATTTCACTCATTATTGAAGACATTTCCGTCGATTTGTTGCGGACTAATCATTGCAAAATCAAGTAATTTCTTTCCAACTATTGTGAAAACCTTGGTTTCAATTATTATTAGCGTTTCATTGTAGATGTGATCATTGAAATGCATATTTCCTTCTACAGGCTGCAGTCGTCGCAAAATATCTCCCACCATGTACATTTTACATACATTCCAAAGATTTTGAGGATTAGAAAGACCGCAAATGATATAAGTATTGCGTAAAGTTCCCTAATTTCATTCGGCGATTGACATTTTATGGCTTCATTCATAGTAATATCTAGTATATCTTCATATATATATATAGAAATACCTCCATAGAAAATATCTAGGTTCAGTGCAAATGAAAGGTTTTGTGCAAAATATGGCCTTTTATTCGAATTAATTAAAGATGATCCAAATTATTACATATTCCATAAATCAAAATTTTTTATGAAACTGTTATTTAATATTACCATAGAGCTTTTAATATCTCTCAATTTGCTAAAACGTTATGTTTTTTCTCCCTTTAAAAAATGGGAGAAAATTTGCATTAAAAATTTTTTGGGATTGTTGGAATAGAGAATTTCTTAGCTAACTTGGCAATATTTCTCAAAGTTTGAGTTTGGCATTTAATGAACGTAGCATAGTAAACGTTTGAATTTTAATAAAAAATAATTTATGAAAATGCTTTTTGTAGAGATGTTAAATTACACTATATGATTCTCAGTTATTTGTTACAAATGTGAGAAACTTTTTATTAATACTTTAGCATTGACATAATGCATAATCTTGCGCCAACTTGCCGGGGATTAAGCCACGTCCCATGGTTTTACCCATGTAGTTCCCGTTCTCGTAGAAATACAGTGATAATTTATGCCTTATGTTACCCGCTGATATTGTACCTTTCCATTGATGAAATAATTTTTAAAATCGGCCCAGTCATTTCAAATATTAACCGTAACAAACAGACAAATATTTAAATTTTTTTTTGTTATAAATACTGTATATATAATTTTAAATGCATTTAGTAAAAGTCTGTTAATTTTAAATTGCAAACAGACATTTAAATTTTATTTATTTGCATCGATCAATCGTCAACCGTAGCAATTACAAAATATAAACTGTCAAATATATAATGCATTTATTGCAAATTTTAATTATTTCATATAACAGTATTGTAGACACATATGAGTTTTATGGTATAATTTTTGCTATTTCTTTGTGTGTGCGTGTGTGTGTACAAAAAATTGTAGATATCCGATTTATATTTATCTACTTTTGGATCTTTTATTTAAAATAATTGTTACAAGTTTTTCCAAACCTTACAGCAGACGTGTCATTTGATATAACGGGCCACATGATATATCATATATCAAATTAAAGTCTGCAGACTCTAAAACAAGTCAAATACAGTTTGTAGAATGATTATATTATGCATTATAAATATATCAGATTCATTGTCAACCTCATTGCATTGTATAGTATGCATATAACGTTGTTTTTTATTTCTTGTTACTTTTTAAACAAATTATAAATTTTTTACATTTTATACAAACAATTAATAGTTAGAATAAGAAATACAAATTAAATATTACTTTTTAGAAAATATTTCATGTTCTTCGCAAAGTCATCAAAATTTGGTTAATATATTGAACTTTAAAATTTATGATAATTATTAATTGGCAGCTAATCTAGAATTTTCTCAATTATTTTCCATGAAAGGAAATAGTCGTTTGCACAATGCTTCTAAATATAGCCATACTCGTAACAAACAATAACATTTTAAGAAACCTATCTACAGATAAATATGTAAAGAAATATGGAATTCCAACTTCCATACAGTTTGGTTTAACCAAGGTATCATATTGGATATCAATTAATTCCATTTATAAAATTTCATGAATGATTTCAATATGGATAGATAGAGGGGAGTAAAAAGAAAAAAAATAATGAATAGCTTTTAAATTCAGAATATCTTTGATCGAATTCCGCTTTTAACAAGTTAATTTGGTGAGCAAAATTCTCTAAATTTTCTATTTGTCAAAGAAATAATTTTGTTTTAAAGCTATAATATTACCAAATAGCGCTGTAACAACATGATTCTCTCCTTTAAGCTTAATAGTACGTTGATTAAAATTAATAGTAATTAAAAATGGAACAGCCAGGTCCTTTAGCCATCGTCCACTTTTTTTTAATTCAGCACATTCCTAATTTTTTGTTTCCAAGGAAATGTATGATTTTGTCTACTAATTTGAAGAATCGCGCAATTTTCTGTTATAGCCCACCCCTCGGTAAAGATTTTTTTTCAATCCGCGCCGAAGTGGAGCCTACGTGCTTCTTTTTAACTCTACACCAGGGGAACTGAGAGAACAAGTGAGTAAAAATGGGAAAATCTCACGACTGTAAGGAAAAATTCAGTTAAAATATAGCTTCTAAAAATTAAAAATATATAATGACATTCTAAAGAAAATACAATGTCTAATGGACAAAAACGAAATAATTTTAAAACTTACGGAACAATTCCTTGAAATATTTAGCATCTAAGAAAACGAAATTTAAAATATTCCGAAAGAGATGAAATTATGTTGCTAGAAAACAATTTGAAAATTTTAAGACTTTAGGAACAAATTCCTGTAAATTTTAGTTTCTTTACAAGAGATTACAAACATTCTACAGAGAATAAATCATGCAGTTTTTTTGACGAAACCTTTTTGAGTCAAGTAATGTATTTTTATTTATTCGCAACTCTTTTACTTAATTCATTTACGACCTTTTCAAATCAATATCGCATAACAATAAAAATTTCAAACATACTTTGATGACTTTCGCTTGACAGATACGTATCTTTCCTCATATTCTAACTCATATCCTGGGTTTGTGAGTTTTCTCCAACTTTAATATCATCCATTCATTAATATCAATTGCATTCTTCATTCTTCATATTATTGCCATATTTCGGACATTCATTCATAGAAAAAATCAAACCTTCTTGAACTTACAATTCAATAATTTTCCTTTATTCTTTTGCATCCAAAGGATGAAAAACAATAATAACATAAAAACAACTAAACCTAGGATTGGACCTATTCTAAGCAATCGGTACTCCACATAGTTATCTTTTAAAGGTCACGTGTGAGAATGATGTAAATGGCTCAATTGCCGTTATTATGTGTTGCTGTTGCTTATGCCACCTGATCGACAGTAACATCAGATCAAGGTCCAAGAAATTCATCGCGGCTAAGGGCCAGAATTTTATGCCTGTAGTTAGCCTAAGCTTTGAGCCGCATGAAGGTGACAGTATCATTTTGCTCGGTAGTACACGACAGATGTGGCACCACCATTCGGACCCACTGATTTAACGAGCACGTATTCCGTGTGCAATCGGAGGATATTTGTTGACATCGGGCATCGAACCCAGGCCTTCCGGTCTGAAATCCGATGCTCTAACCACTAGGCTACCCACACAATTGTCAAAGCTTATTAATGATTGGTATTTACGAATGGTAATTACCAATTGCAGCTAACTAACAGTCACTAATAACGATCTATTATTTGAAAGATAAATAAAAATATTTAATATTACCATGTTTTTATAACTTATTGAAAAGTATAAAAAACGAAGTTTTTTCTTGCGCTTGGTTTCGTTGCCCCCCCCCCCCATTTTCATGCATTGTCATCCATTTCTGAGCTATGGTCTGAATTTCAAGTATCTAGCTCATCGAGAAGTTAGTTTAAAATCGATTACAAAATTCAACATGGACAGACATACAAAAAAGCGAGTTAATAAAAACACGGTAAAAAGTTTTTAACTAGCTTGACAAGCGTATCACCCAGCTTGGTGACAAAAAGAGTTTAAAAATCTGGAGTGGACTAAAAGAGGATCTGACTATTCCAAACATTTTATAGACTTTGTGTCTCGAGAAACCCATCGAACTTCCTTGTAATATGCTTGATCAGTGTGTTTCTAATCTTATCTTTTAGAAATGTGGCAAATTTACGATGATTAATTTAAGTGTTCAAATACAATTTACAGTTTTGGTAATGATTTTAAAGACAAACAATACAGTTAAAATATTCAGGATTACATTTACCATGCTGTTTGTAAGTCTTTTTTTAATCTTGCAACAACTCCTCTGAAATAACATCAGTTTCAAGACAAACCAACTTTCCCAGCGGTAACTTATGCTTCTTCAAAAATTCCATAAGTGCATCAAAAATATCGGTTCTAGTGGCTGTATAGGAGGGATTTCTAAAACTTATTTACTTATTTTTAAACTAACATCGTATCCGTGAATAAAAACGTTAAGCAGAACGATAGTTGGTATATATGTACATTCATCATTTGCAAGAGAGCAGGTTTGAATGCTGATATTTTTGAATTCTGCTTATTTCTCAAACCCATGCTCTATCTTAAACTCTGATAGCTGCCGAATTTTAACTTAAACATACACTTTGATTTTTTTAAATTTAGATCTCGATAATACTTTCGCCGCTTTAATTGAGCGTTCACTAATAAATTCCTCTTCAGTAAATACTTTCGAAATGTGTATGTTTTTGATTACTAGTGAATAAAATGATTAAATTCATTTAAGGGTTTAATAAAAGTTAATTTACTATAGTAAAATTAAGTGAAAAATTTTAATAAATTATAAAAAAACAACTTTTTTTCTAAATTTTATTTTTATTATCAAATAGAATTTCTTTTAAAATAAGAATTCGTTTATGTACACTGATGTCCATAAATTAAGGATAATTCAGAATCACACAGAAATTGAACTCTAAAATAAAAAAACTCACATGTAGAATTATCAAACACATCTTGAAGAAGAATATGCAAATTACAGGAAACCAACATATGGCGCGGATCGTACGTCAAAACGAAGAGAGTGTAAGAGAGGGGTATATAAGGAATGGTGGCAAAGAAGTAAAATTGTTCACAAGCGCTTTAAAAGCCTTTCAGTGCAATAAGCGCATAGTTATGGCACAAAGGAAGCATTTGGATGATTTTTTACGTGGTAGAATTATCGGACGACTGGAATGTGGATGTACCTAGCTGGAAGTATCCGAAGAACTTGGAATCGCCCAGAGTGTCATCTCCAGGCTTTGGCAACGATTCCAAGATGATGGTAATGTGAGTAGATATTACAGCACAGGTCGTCCCCGAGTTACAACGCCAAATGAGGACCGGTATTTGACAGTTACTTCCAAAAGAAATAGACGGAGCACAACCTCCGACCTATCTCGTCAGCTCATTTCAGCTACCGGTACGACAGTTTCAAGGCAGACCGTATACAAACGCTTAGGGCACATTGGTCTATATGCTCGTAGGCCTGTCAGACGTGTTCCCCTTACCGCAACTCACTGTCGCCTGCGATTAACTTGGAGTAGATAGCATGCATTGTGGACACAGCAACAGTGGTCTTGCGTTATGTTTTCCGACGAGTCCAAGTTTAGTTTGCAGTCTGATTCTCGCCGGACATTCATATGGAGAGCGCCAGGTACCCGTTAACACCAAGAGAACACCATTGAACGACACCATTACGGTGGTGCAGGAAGGCTCGTTTGGGGAGGAATTATTCTTGGTTCCAGAACTGACCTGCATGTTCAGAGTGTAACGATGACAGGCCACATCTATCGGGATGTTATTCTGGAATAACATGTACGTTTGTTTCGGGGCGCCATGTGTGCTGAATTTCTGTTTATGGATGACAACGCCCGTCCTCACCGTGCAAACATTGTAGACGAATGCCTGCAATCAGAGGATATCACACGTATGGATTGGCCAGCCTACTCGCCGGACCTGAATCCAATAGAGCATGTGTGGGAAATGCTTGGCTGACGAATTGCAGCCCGTTAACCCCCTTCCACCTGTCTACCGGAATTTCGGAGGGCATTGCTTGATGAGTGTTGTAATATTCCACAAGATCAGATTAATAATTTGATACTCAGCATGCGTAGGCGTTGTAAGGCCTGTATTGCATCGTCCGGTAGACATACTCCGTATTAACCATCATACTAACCATGTTATACTGTTTTTTTTAAATAGGTTATTTTTTAAAATTTGCTCCAGGGAGTAAAAATCGCAATTTTTATTAATTATGTCAAACATATAGCATCTTTTTTTGCTCTTTACCTTTTGTTTAATAAAGATACTTTACAAATAAGTCAAATTTGCCTCAAATTGTCTCTTTCTTGCCCTGAACTTCATTATCCTTAATTTATGCACATGAGTGTATGATAAACATAGTGTTGATTTATAAAAGTTAACCTCAAATGCATTATAAAATGAAAAATAAAGAACTTTAAAAACTTGATATTTAAAATATAAAAACGGTTTTGGCTGGCCGCAAAATATACACTGTTGGACCACATGCGGCCGTGGGTCACATGTTTGACATGTCTGCCATAGAGTGACAAAATGTAAGTTGATGCTATATAATTTTTAGGTAAATGAAGAAAAATCTTTACATTATCAGAGGTAGAAAAATTTGTAAAGCATGAATATTTTTTAAAGAAAGAATATTTACTTCTCGATTTATAAAAGAAAAAAAAAATTTGAAACTCTTTCCAATATTGAACAAAATCTCATTAGATAGCAAATATTCATATTTTTTCCAATATTAGTATTTTTATTAGTATATGTCAGTATGAGGGAAATTTAAAATAAGAACACAAAAAATGAATTAAGGACTATTGTTCTCTTTACACTTTGTGGTACAAACTTTATGCTTTGGATTCTTACATTCAAAATTAAAATGTGACTTTGCAATCAAAGACGGATTTAGAGCCTTTTCTCTGTATGTTTTGTCATGTAAATATTGAGTTAATCGAATTTATGAAATAGAACAATAATATTAGGTAAATTTAGAAAGTATAAAGTTCCAAATAGTGTATATTGATTGCAGTGGCAAAGGTAGAATATTAGGGCCTGTTTTGCAAAGCCAGATTTTGTGCCCCAAGCAGTACTTGAAGTTAGTGATGCTTTGGTTCCTTAAGAGTCCTGGGAACCAATCGACGCTTGGGTGTACCTTACGCCACTGATTGATTGTTCTATTTGTAGAATAGAAATTCCAACAGGATTGATATCTAAGCAGAAAAATTGCATTTATGTGTGGAACACACTAAACGCATATTAGAAAGTGTCTAGATCCATTTTTTAGACCAATAAATTCCACAAGTTAAAAAATATATGTTTTGGAAATACACAAAGGTGAATATATATCAAATACAGATTGAGGTAGAAGTATTTGTAATAAAACATATAGATGAGATTGTTAATGTTTTGTTAAGAGTTATTCAAATCATTTGAAAGAAAAAATAAGGCTAAAATTTTAAAATGCTAGAAAAGAAAATAGCTTGGAATTTTTAAAGCGTTTTTCACGTAATGGTCAAAAGCTCTATTCGGACACAAATTTCGTCTTCGTCTTCGTTCCATATTTTGTCGTACCTTTTTCTCATCCAATAAGCAACCATTTAACCTCGGGTTTTCATCATTTCGTGGCAATGATCCCTAAATGAGCCGAATTATATTTAAATTTTCCCATAGTTTTCCCGAATTTTCCTACAAATTTTCCTAAATTTCGCTAGTTAATAACAAAATTTTCTCACATTTTACCTAGTAAATTTATTATTTGCAAAATTTTTTTTAAAAAAAATCTACCTGCATTTTGGAGGAATTCTTCACAAAAAAAGTTCAGAAAACAAGTATAAAAGGCTCTGATTTTATTTTTTTAATTTAATTCTTTTTTTAAACAGTAAAGTGATAAGATATGTAGTGTGAAGCTAAAATAGTTTTTTTGAAAACTGAAAGTGATAAAGTGATAAGATATATAGTGTAAAGTGAAAATAGTTTTTTTTTTTTTTAAAACGTAAAGTGTAAAATTTTTTTTTTTTTTTTTTTGGAAACTAAAAGTGAGAAAAGTTTTTTTTGAAACCTGAAAATGCGAAGGAAAAGAACGATGACTGGAAAAAGTGAAAGGAAAGCAGACCATGAGGAACATCAACAGAGACGAGCAGAACGATCACGTTCTCCAATAAATCCACGTGACAATGTTGCAAATAGAACGAGAATGCAAACTTATTTCTTTTCAGCTCAATAGTAGTACATTTAGATGAGTGGTACAGTATATATATTACTTTCTGTTAGTAAAAAGTTCATTAGTTACATTATTGTAAAATACAACATGTAAGAAACGCGCTAAAATTACTTGGCCATGAAAATGATTGACATCTTGTTTCATAAAGATTTCGAATCATTTATTCAAATATATTAGATAAAAAGTTAGACAAAATTCATAAAAATAAAGCTTAATCGGTAGGCACTCTTAGTATTTGGTGCTGTTGAGCAAATAACAAAACCAAGAAGAAAAGCGGAACACAATTCTTGTGGACTAGCTGTCGTGCAATAGATAGAAAAGAGCTAATATTAAACTCATTAAACTTTCGGATACATGGGGAAAAAATTAAACCTCATGAACGTAACAGTATTTATTGATCAGATTGGATGGATAATTAAAATTGAAAGATAGACTACGGATGGAAAAAATGTGTAATCCGGTATCTAAAATAAATAATGCTAATTGTTTAAATTAATAAAAGAAAAGAAAAGAAGTTCGAATAATATTTATGTTGGATAGTTGAGAAAAAATATATTCCTGATATATACATCCTTTCTGCTTAATGTTAGCAATCAGAGAAAATACATAGAGGTAAAGCAGAATTCCTTAATTGCGCTATTTCTTACAATCTGGATGCGTAAAGTTTCAAAGGAAACTAAATTAGACATTTCAAGTTTGTTTCTTTCTTTACTAGAGTCATAACTACACAGGATTAAGTACGCGTGTTAACTATTAATGACAAACATTTAAAAAATTTATTATATAGGTAATGGATAACTACTAACAGAAAAGAATTTTCTTCCGTAACTGTATCAATAAAGAGTTCCTTAAAACAATATTAAATTATTTCAGAAGATTAAATTTCCTATTTTTATGAACCAAATAAAGACTTTATTTACGTGAAATGTTTTACATACACGAATATACTGGCAGCACAGTAAATTTGTTATTTATTTGTTCAGGTTTAAATAAGCAAAAGTAGTAACAGTTAAAAAGTAGATTTTTATGAATATCATAAATTTTAATCAATCATAATAAAAAAAATTAAACTTTGCTTGCCGTTTTGTAATAGATGGCTGTAGTGGTAAGTGGTAGTCGAAATAAATAGATCGTAGATAGCCTACAATAGCTTAGGTATTGTAAACATAACGCCATCGAAATATTAGTCGATTTTTTCGGCATCATAAAGTTATTCTCGATTAAACATGTCAGCTTACGAGCAAATTCTCGTCATTTGCGGAGGTTTTAATTTTCTGCTTTGATATGAAGAATCTGCGGTTGAGCTCATAGAATGCTCTCAGATACCTATGGTGAGGCCACTATTAGTGAAAGAATGTGCCCAGAGTGGTTTCAACGCTCAGAACGGTGATTTTGACGTCGAAAACCAGCATGGCGGTGGAAGAGAGAAGGTTTTCGAAGATGCAAAATTGGAGGCATTACTTGATCAAGACTCGTGTCAAACGCAACAAGAATTGGCAGGATCATTAAGAGTGACGCAACAAGCCATTTCACAAGGCCTGAAAGTCATGGGAATGATTCAGAAACAAGGAAAATTGGGTGCAGTACGAGTTGAAGCCGAGAGATGTTGAACGGCGTTTGTTTGCTTGTGAACAGCTGCTTGCAAGGCAAAGACGGAAGGGATTTCTGCATCGCATTTTGACTGGGGATGAAAAATGGGTTCATTACGATAATCCCAAGCTCAGAAAATCATGGGGATATCCCGGCCATGCTTCCACGTCGACGGCCAAACCAAATATTCACGGTTCCAAGGTCAAGCTCGGTATTCGGTGGGACCAGCTCGGCGTAGTGTATTATGAGTTGTTAAAACCGACTGAAACAATCGCAGGCAATCGTTATCGAACGCAATTAACGAGCATTGAAAGACAAACGGCGCAATACAAAGAGAGACATGATAAAGTGATTTTACAGCATGAAATGCTCGACCCCGTGTGCGAAAGTGGGCAAGACATACTTGGAAACGTTGAAATGGGAAGTCCTACCCACCCGCCGTGTTCTCCAGAGTTGCTCCTCGGATTATCACTTGTTTCGATTAATGGCACGCGCCTGCTGAGCAGCACTTCCGGTCTTATGAAGAAGCAAAAAATTGGATCGATTCGTGGATCGCTCAAAAGATGACCAGTTTTTTCAACGCGGATTCGTACGCTGCCGAAAGATGGGAGAAAGTAGTGGCCAGCGATGGACAATATTTTGAATCATAAATGTATAACCAGTTTTTTACAATAAAGCTCAATTCGGAAAAAAAACGGCGGAAGCAAAGTTGTACCCTAATATATAATATCATTTTTTATTATCTTTTTTTTACCTATTTTGTGAGAAATGTCTTTATTATTTTATTTTCGTTTTTCGTTTTATATTAAGTATTAAAATTTGTCATAATACTAAACTTTTATGTATCGTATTTTAAATTTATAGGCATCCTAAAATTTAACCGTTTAGGTTTCTTGTTGTATAAAGACTTAGATCTCTTTAGCATCTGCACACTTGGAGGATATTGATCATCCCTAATACTTGTACAATGAAAGGAATCCTTTTTCTCGTTCTGTTAGTAGCTGTATTAGCCATGGGTAAGTTATCTATGAACTCACTTCTTGTTTACTTTGTTTTCTCTACACTGAAAGAACATACCGCTTTGAAATATATATTTGAGGCTAACTTATATCTTTAAAATACTTCTGGTGTATAATTACAAAACCATGCCTATGTGTTCATTTCTTTCAAGAGTACAGATATAATAAAAAAATTAAAGATCTAAAATTAAATGTTTTTTTATAAAAAAACTGGAGCTTAATACTTAATTCAAAGGTGGAGTAATGTAGGTGTCTGGTAGGAATTTTCCCCATTTCCTTTAATAATTGATAAATAAATTTTACTTTTTTAAAAATTTTAATGTTTTCTCAAAGATATTTTATTATTTTCTAATGTGTCTCAAGCAGCTTTTAAAATATTTACTCATCAAAATCATATATGTTTATTACAAAAATTATAGAACAAGAAGTGATATATTAACGTACAATATTCATATATTTTTGATAATTTTGTTTCAATGTTTTAAGGTACTATATAAATCATGATTAATTACAAAACCTTTAAATTATTACATGGTATATTTTTCGCATCTTAAATCTGTACAGATTTCACAAAATGATTCTTTACTTATATACGCCTCAAGAAATGAACAAATCTTATTTTAAGGCTACACAATACTCTAAAAATTTCAAAAATATCGAAATTTTTTTCATTTTTGTGGCCCATATTATGAGGTAGCTTGATTCTAAACTTCAGATCTGATCACAAATTAGCTTTTAAGATATTTGAAGTTTTCCGCGCTTAGGTTTTTGTCCACTTTTAAATTAAATAAAATAAAAATATTTTGAGCGCAATCAATTTTTTTAGTAAGAAATGGTTAATAATTTCAATTTTCATTGCTAAAATCGGTTCTCCTTGATTCTGTTTTGATTTTTTAGAGTTCTCATAGTTATTTAATTAAGACTGATTTCAAGGCCAATTTTTGTTTTAGAAGATGTTTATATAACTTAGATGTTTTGTCATTGATTATTGCAAAAACGTTCTCAGGTTGCTATGAAAAACAATATTTCGAAGGGATGGAATTCTAATAAAAATGATGTATCTAAAATTCCCCACAGTTGATACTGCAATTAGACTTCCGAATACAAGTATTCTGAATTCAAGTATTGCAAATAAAACTGAATTTTTCTATGATGTACCAAACTGCATGATAGTAAACATATTCCACTGCTATATTTTAGTATTTAAAAGACGAGCAACACCAAAACTTAAACTTAATAAACTGACCCAATTTAAAATTGAAAGAATTAATTTTTATTTTCAAACCTTGTGAATTTTAGCTGAAGTTAATATCTTTATTTCTTTGTACATAAATGTTTTGTGTTTAAAACTATTTGTGAGGATATTCTGTTAAGCCTAGGCTGAATAACCTGTTATTGTAACAAAGACTATCAATATTATGCAAAAATATATTTTGATTGAAATAAAATATTTTCAGTCATATTTAATTAAAGTAGTGTTTTAATGTAAAACATACATTGGAAAATAACACATTAAAGAATTAGAGCTTTACAGGAGTTCTTAGATTTTTCTGTATGACTTTACAAGCTTAAATGTTTTTTTATTCAGACTTTTAATTTTGATGGAGAGAAAAGTATTTTCTTCTCCCTAAGGGGTTTTTTTCTGTTCAAGACAGAGTTTTGAAATTTTTGTATGTAAACTCAAAACCTTTTGGCTATAAAAAGTAGTATGGATTTATATAATCCGAAATCTCTCTAGTTTTTTTTTTTTTTTTTTTTTAGACGCTTAAGTTAGTATTTAAAAAATTTTCGTATTTTTTTCTACGTTTTGCTAGAAAAATAATACTCTTTAAAAATCTACAGGGAAGAAAATAATAAACTCAAATAGAATAGTTTCAGAAATAACTCAATAGTATAATCTAAAACTAAAACATAAATTATTTGTACTGTTATGAATCCAAATTTTATTTTCTGAAAAAAAGTTTCGTGTTAACTTACATTTATTATCACTGATATAAACTTCATTCAGACTTCATACCAAAAACGATAAAATTTTCTTGGAGCTTCAAAAACAATAAGAAAGATTAATTAAAAAAATATCCTCAAGAAGGGATCTATTAATTTAAAAACTCAGACGAATGAATAATGTTTATTTAACGCTCATTACAAATTTTTTCATTTTCACACGATAGGAAAAATCAGATTAATGTTGCAGTGCGTAGAAATATGCAGCAATGATAAAGTTGAAAAAGAGATAGATTATTGTAAATGACGTATGTTAATCAAAGTGCTAGACTTTAATCATGGAGTATTTATAAAACGTTATCCTGTTGTAGTCAAAGTAAGACATTATATTTGCGTATATGCAGTGGTGGCAAAAATAGTGGACACATTTGGATTTTTTTTAGATGTGTATCCTTCTAACAAATGCTACGCTTCACAAAATGAAAAATAGTGTAAATCGTTTTAAAGATAATTCAGAACGAAAAACAATATTCAGATATTTGCAATGAAAAAGTTATGCTGCAATAATTGCCGGTATACATTAAATTCTGATGATTGCAGTGAGTTATCAGTTCTTAGTAAGATAGTCTTTATTTTTTACTAGAGCTTCACATTAATGTTTCATTGAGCTGATGATAGTTTTAAGCTCTTTCTTTGCTTTTACATGGTGCCAGGAAACACTTATAAACATCATAAGTTATCTTTTATTAGATGGGTTCTTCATTCGGACAAGAATTTTCAAACGATGCTACAAGTTTTCAATAGGATTGAGGGCAGGACAGTTTTCTGGCCAGGGCAATAACTTAATGCCCTTTATACAAAATCACTTTTTTGATAATTGTAATATGTTGCAATTCAGAATCTTACTGAGAAATAAATGAAGCTTTGTTGGGAGAAAGATTCCTGATTGAAGGTAGAAGTTTGGGTTCTAGAATAGTTTTATTGCATTTTGTGGCATTCAGTGTTCCATCGATGACATGAAGGTGGCTAATATTACCTGCTGACATGCATAGATAAATCTTAAAACTAAGTAGATTCTTCACAGTGGCCTGAATGCAGTCTGGATGTAGCATTTCTACTATTCTGTCTTACATATTTCCGCCAATCATTAACGAATAATGATATCTTAGTGTAATCCATCCATATTTGTAACCACTGATCATTTTTTTAATTAATGTATTCCTTTACCCGTTGTAGCCATTTTTGAGTTTTTGAAAATTGTGATAATTTTTCGTGGAATACTACATTTTTGCTTAATATCTGTCAATATTCAACTGATTGCTTTTCACTGTTATAAAAACCAGCATCCTTCAGATCACTTC
>BMAO01030939.1:0-19003 GCA_019973975.1 Trichonephila clavata
AATAGTTCTACGGAATTTCACCATTTTACTAAAATAAAATATTAGTATAATAATATAAAATTATTTTAATACATTTTTTTAAAAATCAGAACGATGTGATTCTCAAAAAGTTCACCAAAGAAAAATAGAAGTCTTTATGCAAGTTTTGAATAAGTAATAGTAGCAATTGAGACAGACATTAACAAACTTTTTTACGAGGTTCAATAAAAAGCTATCTTTCTATTTTAATGCAACTGATTTAATCTATCGATGTAAGATCGCTATTTGTTATGTGAAGGCTCAATTCATCAATTAGCTGAAAGTTTTATATATTTCTGAAAGTCTTCAAAAGTTAGCACATTTGGAAATTTTTTTAAATAGTAATACAAAAGTATAAATCGCGAAAATATTGAAGTTTTAATAGTATTTTAAAAAAATTAATATTTGTTAAGCTGAGTATCAAGCATTATAAAAATAACTAGCAAAACGAAGAACTAAGTTATATTTTTATCTGAAAACCCTCTTAAGATTCTAGTATAACTTATTTGGTTGAAGGAAACGATTTTGATGAACTTAGCTACAACAGAATCATTTATTATGGAAAGTAGCAAAGAAATAATTGACTTACATAATATTTCTAGGATTTCAAAACTGAATGAATACTTTATACCTTTTTTTTAAAAAAAGAAATACAGTTTCCTAATTTTCTTTACAAAACATGTACTGTTAAACGTTTTTTTTTTCTTAAATGTATTTATGTTGCATGTAAATGTTAAAATTTTAATATAAATAACTATGCAGCTAATGATTGTTTACTTATGGAACTTGTAAAAATTATGAAAAATCAACTATACAAGGTTTTTCGATTTAAGAAAAATTTATTACTTGTACCGCTTTGACATAAGAAGGAATGCACCACTCTTTAAGCTACTTTACTGCACAAACCATTGTATTTTTCAAATGGTTTTGGATTATACCTACTGTATTAAAAAGTGTTGTGTAACTAATATGGTTGACAGTCTTAAAAAAAGTAGACAATTGATTGCTTTTAAAACTAAATAAAATATTAACTTGTATTGCATTTCCCATCATATAAATATTACTTACTATATACAATTAATTACATTACACAATCTTTAATGCTTTAGAAAGTCTTTCACAACTGTGATGCAATTATAATGTATATGTCACCACAGCTGAAAATTCCATCTAGCACTTTTTAAGATCATAAAGTCATTCAAGACTTTCAGAGATGTAAGAATATTTACTTCATTCATCTGGTTGATACACAGAACACATATAAAGCAACCTGAAAAACTAAAACTATTTAAAGTATTTATAAAACAAATAGTATATCAAAAACTGGTCCATTACTGGACAAAAAAATAAATAAATCCTTATTAGTACATCTATACCATAAAAAAGACAATCACATTGTATCATTACTTTCAGTACCACTTTCCTCATCACCCATGAAATGTAACATATGGATGAAATACCTGTTTTTATATAGGCAAGGCAGATTTTCAAGGTCTATTCCTGTATAACAAACAGCACAAATATTATCAAAATGATGAATAATTTATTATTAAAAATTATTTACACATAAGTTAAAAACATATTACTTACTTTAGTATATAGTTTTGCTTGTATTGATAGCAAGCATTAACATCACCCGATTCTATATATTTTATATTAAACACTTACCTGCAAAAAGTATACATGTAATTTCTAAATTCGTATGTTCCAAAAGTATAAATCAATTTTTTGCCTAAAATTTTATTAAGAATGAATGATATAAAAAATTACCATATTCCCATCACTTTCCAAAATTTGTGTGGTAACATTCAACTGCAATGGAATCTCTATCCTGCATGATTTTTAAATTACATACTTCTAATATACTGTCATAAAGCCATTTGTGACAAAAATTTGGTCCTTTTTAATAATTACTTACCTCCTCATCTGATATAAAAATATACAACAACTTTACCCCATAAAAACATAGCTAAATGTCTTGGAAAACATAAAACAACTCCACTACAAGCATATATCAGGTGTTAAAGATACAGTTAAGTTTTTTTTTGCAAATAGCTTTTGAATTGAGTAATGCTGACTTGCCTGAGCTTGAATGTTTTCTTTCTTGACAACTAAAAAAAGAACATTTCAGAGCTTTCCTTTTTATATCCCCAATAGTTGGCTTAAATATTTACTGCTAGTTTAAATGCTGATAGGGAGGTAGGTACAAGAGGATCAGGTAAATAATTCTTTAGTAATTACTTTTTACCTTTCTTTTACTGAATTGCATGTTGAGACAATTCTTCCTAAACTATTTTACCTTGCAATAAACAATTTAATACTACAAGTAGAAGTTCAGTCTCCTGGTTTTTCTTATGTCATTACATATTTCTTTGGCGGAAGACCCCATACCACACTTTCTATCTGAGATATGGAAAGAAGTATATTCAACATTTTCAACAACATGGAATCTCTCAAACAATTTAAGAATGAACTTAATATGTTTACATGGTGCATGATTATCTGAGCATTCACATGTATACCAAGCCGAACATGATAATTTTACACACCTGTAATGGCATTGATCACACACACACATAGCCTCTTTCTGAAATGCTACCATAATCTTTTTAACAACATAAAATACATCTCCATTAGTCCGCGATTTTACAAACCAAGAATTTGTTGCCTGGTCATAAATATCTGTCAGGAATCTTCAATTCATTTTGAAATGGAAATAGGTTGTGAGGATATAAACTGGGGAGAGTACTATTTAAAATTCAATAATGTGCTAAATATGTGTCATGCTGTATTTTCAACAAACTATCTGCTTGACAGTTAAATTTTCATTTTAAAATAATTGGACATTCATGTATTGTGAATATAGATTAACAATATATATTTTTATCAGTATTGGCATGCAGAAGTAGATGATGTGACTTATACTATTAGTAGGCTGAATTACAATAAATATCATCAAAATATTTATTGAAAACAGGCTTTTTATCAGTCGATGCAATTTTAAAATTTTGCACTATTTGTTTACATCTGATTGAACTTATTCCTCCCATATGAGCTACTAGAGAAATTTCCCTTCGCATTTCAAAATTGGAAAACAAGATCATTTAATCATTTCTTCCAAGTGCATTGAAGGCGTAATGCAATTAATTTTTAACTGGGCACCCTTTCTCTCAGAATGTTGAAACACAATACATATTTCCCGTATTTAATTTATTAATAATAACATGAGCAACAGAGTAAAGCATTCCTTATTAGTCAAGTACAATTAAACTTCTATTAACCGAATACATATTCTAATACTGAAGATTTTTCAATACCCACTTCAAGATTAGCTTTAATGAACTCTATACAAGTTTTATAAACCAGTTGAAATGCTTGATTATGCTTTGAAAAATATATTATACTGATCCCTTAAAAGTCTTTATAAAGAGTGATTCTACCAAGAGAGAGAGAGATATTCCATTAATAATTGGAATATAGAATCTTTGATATTTCTATACAACTAGTTTTTCTTTTATATGTCTAGGAAGCTTCACATGTTAGCAAATGTGTTAAATATCTAAATCTACAATTTCACTCATGATATGGAAAAGGTTAAGGGAAAGTTAAATCTCAACATATTGTGTAGATCTTTACATGTGATTCGTATAAAATTTTTTGCAATAGATAATACATTCCAATAATGATTTTTTTCTTACTTTAATTAAATAAATGTATTTTCTTAATAAGAATAGTGTTATTACCTTTGGTTGGATCCTAGCAGGGCACCCTTCTTTTACAAGAACACCTCCAGAAAATTTATATTTTCTATTATTATTCTCACAATCATTTAAAAATTTAGCCAAACAATTTACCTCATATATTTACGCTAATTTTTCATAACAATCAATAGAACTTTCGATTTAACGACAAGAAAAAGTTTTACACTCACGAGATCCGCCAAGGAGGCAATCACCCAGCAGGAACTAAAAAAATAATGAATCTACTACAATAGTAAATACCTGGAAATTTTAAAACGTATTATTAAAACATTATAAATAATCAAAGCATAAAATTTTTACATTCACGTGATTGGAGAATCGAGCTTTTACACGGCAGAAGCTAGAAAGTCGATGGACGGAAAATGTTAATTACATCAAATCAAAGCACAAAATAAAATAAAAATACAATATAAAAAGAGTAAAATAATAATAATTCAAAATTATGAATCAAAGTTTTTAGTTGTTCACATAAGTTAGAAATTCCATAAATCAGCAAATATGTTAAAATGATGGAAAACTTAACAAGAAATTGATACAATATAAAAACGGCAAAAAAATGTAACAATCAAACATCATAATTCAAAGTTATAAAATACCTAATCAATAAATCTCCCCGCTAGAATTTTATATACGAACCTTTCAGCACGAGCGCTATAGTAAGAATGATTTTAGTAGGTTCAATTAAGCCAACGATGAACTTGGCGATTTTCAAAAAGAGGCCAAAAATATCAAAGTAACCCATCCTTGTTTGTAGATTATAGGAATAGGTGCTGCCAACGAAATTGCGCATTACACGTCCGGCCTTGTTTGTTCCTTTTATCTGTCACTATCCCATTTTTCACGATAGAACTCAAGCCTAAAGAAAACGCAAAAATAGCCAATGTAAATAACCTATGTTACATATCTGTGCGGTTTGACCCGTTTCGTAGGAAACCGGGCGCCACACAGTGTTATAACTGTAATTATTATAACCACACATCCAAAAATTGTAAAATGACACCCAGGTGCATTAAATGTGGCGAAAATCATCGCACGTCAGACGGCCCACAAAAAGAACGAAGTATAAAGTCCCTCATTGAATTAATTGCAATGAAGACGGACATATAGCTTCACACAGAAAATGCTCCAAATTTCCCAAACCCAAAAAACAGACAATCAAAATGAAATTAAAAACAATCCATTATCCCCAAACACCCGCCCAGTTACAACAAACGTTAGCTTTGCTAGCTTTTGTAGTAACAAAACAAAAAACCAGATGGCACCACGCGAGGAGATCGCTACATCTCCCACCAAGAAACCCTCTGAAAAAGAAAGGACTCCTCCTTGCATAGACGCAAATATTAACTTTAGCAACTTCGCAACTTATATCGCAGAAATGCAAAATCTACTCAACAAATTCCCGGAAGTTTTCCAAGCATTTGAAGCAATGACAAAAACACAAAATGAAAACGAAAAACTAAATATTTTCCTTTTAGCCATCGCGAAATCCGCTCTTAAAACCAAAAATTAAATAAATCTACGACAGCTAATTTTAAATATAATGACATACACTTAATTCTTCAACACTAAGCAATATTTTCAATTCATGGAGAAGTTGTTGGAGTACTTAGGTACTCCTATCGGGTAATTTTTGACGCCTTTAAAAACGTTTTACAATTGCCCAGTTTAATTAAAATATTTAAAATAAAGAAAAACTACTTTAGTAGTATAAAAAATTAAATTAAAAATAATATAAAAGTTTAAAATAAAACTTAAAATAGCTCTTTAAAGAGCTCAAAAACAGAGAAAAATATGGATCTTATGGAGGGCGGAGCTAGCCTGACCCATCCGGGTGCACCAAAAACCAAAGGTAGGAGCGGCTTAAAAATTAAGAAATTGTAAACATAATTTTAAATATAAGTCGAATAAGAAAAGACCGGCTGAGCCCATTATCAGGCCAGCTAAACTTAACCCTAAAATTAACCCTAAAAATACTAAAACCGAAGAAAATAAAAATAATGATTTCAAAATTCCCCGTAAGACTGCAAAAACCGTTCCAGTCGAAATTAATAGCAAAATTCCAACAAACAACAGCTTTGCAGCCCTCAACACTGCAAATAAAGACGCTGAGGAAGTCACTACACCAAAAATCTGCCCCATCATGATGAAGCTTTTCAATGATTATAATTTAGTTTTACAAAATCTGCACAAAACTCACCCAACCGCTACCAATACCCACGTTGGTGGGGTATATTAAAATACAAGCTGAGAATGAAAACCACCACAGAGAAATTACTAAAATGCTAACGGAGAAAAAGATCCAATACTACGCAATAGACCCCCCTGAAAATAGACCTCTCAAACTCGTCATTAAAGGACTACTAGCCACTGTTCAACCGGAAGACATTAAAGCTGACATAATCAGCAAAGGAATTAAAATAGAAAAAGTAGCACAAATAAGGAAATTTCAAACAAAAAGCCCCCTACCCATTTTCATGATAGAGATCACCCGTGATGAAAATTTCGAAGACATTTACAAAATACGGAGCTGTCTCTACATGCAAATCAAGATAGAACCTTTTAACAAAAAATCCCGAATCACGCAGTGCTACAACTGCAATTATTTTCACCATGCTAGCAGTAATTGCAGTATGAACACCAGATGCCTAAAATGTGGAGAAAGCCACAGAACCGGACAATGTATGATTAAGGAAAAAATGGAAAATCCCCTTTGCATTAATTGTAATACAAAAGCCCAACATGGCTTCCTCCACTGTTTGCCCACTTTTCCCTAAACCCAGAAAAGGGAAAGGCAAATCCAATAACGAAAATAAAAAGCGTAACGAAGCTACCCAAATCACTAACAACACGGTTACTTCAGCTTTGAGTTTTGCTCAAGCTGTTAGTAACATCAATACCAACCAGATGGCGGCACGCGCGAATGATTCCTCAGCGCCTTCAAACAATAATAATAATTTAAATTTAAATAAAAATAAAATTTCCTTGGAAGCAATTAATGCTACCCAAAATCAAAACGATAGCTTTACTTTTCACCATACAATCGTGGAGCTTAAAACAATTTTTTCAATATTTCCAAATCTACTTTCAGAAATGGAAAAATCATATAAATCCCCGAATCCAGCAGACAAGTTTAATTGTCTTGTTAAACGAGTCTGCTCCTCACTAACCTCAATAACCATCAATGATGTCTAGTTCTTTTTTTGGCTTAACAATTTTTTCCTGGAACGCAGATGGAGTGAGATCACGTATTGTTGAGATACGTGATTTCGTCGATAAGTATTCCCCAGATATTCTACTCTTACAAGAAACACATTTGAGACCAGAGCCTACTTTCAACATTCCCAACTATATTTGCTATAGAAATGACAGACTGAACACAGCTCATGCCTCGGGTGGAACTGCCATCCTCGTTAAAAGATCTTTTCCTCATTATCATATTCCCACCCCACCTCTCCATACTGGTGTCAAAGCAACACGTGTTGCTCTTACTCCTATCGATCAGGACCCATTCTTGGTCGCCTCGATTTATATTCCACCGTACGCGAAAGCCAGAAACCTTGGTGACGACCTCGACACCATTTTTAAGATCATTAAAACGGCCATCCTTGTGGGCGACTTTAATGCAAAGCACACCTCTTGAGGGTGCGGTTACTGCGACCCCAGAGGAAATAAGCTGCTAAATTACTTAAAACAAAATAAAATAGATATTGTTGCACCCACCACCTCAACCAGATTTGGCACTGATTCTGAGTCTACACTTGACTACGCACTCATTAAAAACTTAAATTGGCCTTCGAATGTTGATTCTCTTCCTGAGCTGAGTTCAGATTATAACCTCATTAGACTGCACTTTCCAAAAACTACAAAATTTGAAATTCCACCACCTCAACTTAATACTACTTGGAGTATTTTTACTAATAGACTAGCTCAACCAGATAACCTAAATCTCCATACTGCTCGCACTTACCAAGAGTTTGATTCCTAAGTCTTCAACCTCACTAAAGACATACTCAGTGCTCATGCTAGGGCCTCCAAACCAGTTTACCATACAGAGCAGCCTTTTGTTCAGGGAGAACTTAGGCATTTATTTAAAGAAAGAAATAGAGCCAGAAAACTTCGGCAATTCACTAGATACCCCCAACACAAAACAGATTACCATAGACTACAAAACATCATCAGAAGAAAAGTTTTTCAGTTAAGACAACAAGCAGGGGAGGATACACTTTCTTCTCTGAACACTGAGGACAGTTCCCTTTGGGGAATGGCCAAGGCGTTCAGGAAGAAGGCCGCCCCAATTTCCACCCTTAATGGCCCCACCGGTACAGCTCTCAGCGACACAAACAAGACTGAATTTATTGCATCATCGCTTGAGAGACAATTCCAGCTAAATGACATTCACAATCCTCGTAAAGACGAGGTCATCACCAACACTGTTGATGCGTACTTCGATAATAATACTAATAACACTGACATCATTCCCGCTGCTCTACCATCAGAAATTATTACTTATATTAAAATATTAAAATTAAAAAATCCCCAGGTAGAGACGGGATTACAAATAAAATGCTAAAAAATTTACCATTACTAACAATATTCAAAATCACTAACATTATTAATAATATGCTAACCCTCAGATATTTTCCAAAACACTAGAAGACTGCAGTTGTCATCCCGATCCTAAAACCAGGTAAAGACCCAACTGCTCCAGATTCGTACAGACAAATCTCGTTATTGCCTGTACTAAGTAAACTGGCAGAAAAAATCATTCTTGCCAGACTCAATGACCATTTAGAAACTGATAACATCCTGATTCCGGAGCAGCATGGGTTCCACCCTCGTCTCTCGACTACCCACCAACTGCTAAGAGTAGTTGAATTCATTAAAGAAGGAAATAACACAGACGAATGCACAGCTGCAGGCTTCTTGGATATTCAAAAAGCTTTTGGATAGAGTTTGGCACACTGGCCTACTCTTCAAATTAACAACCTATAAAATTCCACCCCCTCTTATCCTCTTACTAAGTTCCTATATCAGTGACAGGGACTTTTCTGTCAAAATTAATAGAACTTACTCCACTAACAAACCTATTAAAGCAGGCATAGCTCAGGGCTCAATTTTGGGACCTGTGTTATTCAACCTTTATATAAATGACATTATTAAAAATTCTAATACTATGCTCTGTATGTACGCAGATGATACAGCCATACTCTCCAGACACAGAAATCTGAACACACTAACTAATAATATCAATGAACACCTAGCCCACCTGGAGATCTGGTTCTCTGTATGGAAAATTGCGATAAATACTTCCAAAACCGAAGCAGTCTTTTTCTCTAAAATAACACCCCTTCCTGAAATTATTCTTCAAAATCAAAGTATCCCCTGGTCTCAGCACACCAAATACCTTGGTGTCATCATTGATAAAACTCTCACTTTTAGACAACACATTACATATATTAGAAATAAATATAAAGATTATATGCGTAAAGTTTATTCCCTAATCTGTAGAAAGTCTAAATTAAGTAGACGTAATAAATTACTTATCTACACTCTAATTCTGAAACCACTGCTAACCTATGCCTCTCCGGTCTGGGCTCACGCAACAAAAACCAACATAAATTTAATTGAAACTACTCAAAATACTACTATTAGACAAATTTGTGACGCGCAATGGTACATGAGAAACAGTGATCTCAGATTCGCGTGTAACATCTCAACAATCAGGCAAACTATCAGAAGAATAGCAACTAAATTCTTTAAAAACATTGACGAACATGACAATCCATCTATAACCAATATTTCCCCCTACTTTTCTCATTTCATTTGCGGGCCACTCCCAAGTGGCAGGTGTTGATAATACAAAATTGGAGCGCTCGATCTGTGCCGAGATCATAATCTCCCTTTCTTTTCAATTTGGGTGTTAGCTTTCGTTTTATAATTTGCCCTTTTTTTTTGAAATGATATTTTTATATTTAATGAGACTTTTTTATCGAAGGGGGGGGGGTATCTGGATGTCAGTGGGTGTTCTGGAAATTTGGGGAAAAATCAGGTGGTTCTACATGGCCCTTAAGGTAAAATCTTCAGAAGTAGGAGAGCAAGCTATCCTATTTGTCGGGCAACTCGCCTCCCATTGCAAGCTCGAGTGCGCCCGAGGGCGTGGTTTAAGGGTTTATCTTTACTTTTTGAAAAGGAGTAGAATGAACTACTCGTTCATTCTGCTTCTTGTTTTAGTAGCATCCAGACACGGATTCTCTGTCCTCGTCCGTGCCCCCTTTTCTTCGTTGATTCTACCCCGAGTAGGATTGTTGTTCCGCCGCGTGATTAGGCTTAGCCGCCAAGCTTTCTTTTCGGCCCGCATTGTGTCAGCGGAATCTTTTTGCATCAGCGTGGATTTTCATCGTTGCAAGCCACCACCTCCTGAATTGTTTTTCGCTATTTAGCGTGTTTCAAGATGTAGTGCTATTTTTGCGCTATTCTTGATTTTTAACTCGCAGCCGCTTTTTCGTCTCTATTACCGTCAACTCAGACATGGAACTTGAAGAAGTACCTCCGTCTACACCAATACAGGTCAGTGCATTTTCTGTTGTTTCTTTAAGTGCATTTAATGTCCAAGAAGCTAGTGTAAAAGTAGATTCCCTTAAGACATCAGACGAATGTTCTGATTTTTGTGCCGCGCTAGAGGATCTCCTCTTTCAATTCAACGCTAATAATAGCGCTCAGCTGGGGTTGGAAGAACTCCGTGCAATTAATTCCATTTCCTGGATCTGCATTAGATGCTCCAGGAAAACCGTTACCCTTCTTGCCTCCGAATTTAAGGAGCAAATTTTAGCTCTCGGAGCAAAGAAAGAAGAAAGTAAACCCGTTGAGTCGACTCCAATTGAGTCCAAAAACGAGGTTGTCTCCCAAGTAGAGTCGTTGCCCCCCAGTTCGGGGAAAACTGCCGCCAAGCGTAGCTCTACTTCCCCTAAAAGAAAGGGGAATAAGAAAAAGGTAAAAACCAATGCTGAAAAGCATGAGGATTTAGTTGAAACGAGCAATCCATTTCAGGCTCTTACCCCTGTGGAAAGCTCAGATATCGAGGTTGACGACTCCGAGGACGTTGTTGACGAGCCCACGAGTGTCATAGCGGACCATACGCCAACGGCACCTGTAGCGCAATTGGCCCCACCAGTGTCAATACAAACCAGCCGGAGACATCCTCGTCCGATGTCGACCAGGCAGAAATTAAGCCAAAACGTGTTCCGCCAATAGTGATTGACGAACAATACAATACCCCGGGTCTATTAGCAGACCTCAGTGGACACATTGGCACAAAGCTCATGGGCAAAATAGTGGGGGGTAAACTGAAAGTTTTCCCTGAAACTATTGACGCCCACAGGAAAATTCAAAACTTTGTTTCTGTGAAGAAACTCAAGTCCCACACTTATGAGCTCGCTGAAGAAAAGCAGCTCAAAACTGTCATTAGGGGTCTACCCTCGGACTACGACACTAATGAAATCATACAGGCTCTAGGAGAACTTAATATTGTTCCCGAGCACGTTACTGTGATGCGTAATCGCAGCAAAAATGTTAATATGCCTCTCTTTTTGGTGGTCTCAAAAAAGACCCCAGAGAACCAGAAAATTTTTAAAGTAACCAGCATTGGTTACTATAAAATTAAAGTAGAATCCCTAAATAAAAACTCTATGCCGGCCCAGTGTTACAGGTGCCAACTATTCTATCATCACTCACGATTCTGCAATCGTGAACCAAAATGTCTTAAATGCGGTCTTAACCACCTGACGAGAGACTGCAAAAAAAATACGGACTCCCCTGCAAAGTGCGCCAATTGCGATGGTTCCCATCCGGCAAACTACTCAGGGTGTCCAAAAAACCCGAAAAACCTAAAACCTAGCAAGCCCCCTGCAAAGAACGTATGGGATGAGAGAGCGAAGGTTTTAGAAAAACAAAAAATTAATAAAAATGAAAATGCTAATAAAAATGAGAAAAAGAATACCAGCGTCTCTCCCGCATCTTCGGACACCAAAATCCTGTTGGATCAAATGTCCGCTATGATGTCTCAATTCGGAACAATGTTCCAAATGGTCATGTCGACGCTAGGAAACAAAATTTAATTGTACCAACCCCAGTAATTCCGTTCTTCGCGTTCTGAGCTGGAACGCAAATAGTGTTATAACAAAGTTAGGAGAGCTTAAGGAGTTCGTTAGCGACGAGGACCCAGATATTATAGGTATTCAGGAAACCCACCTGGGTCCCGCTCACTCCATTAAAATCCCAAATTATACTTGTCACCGTAGTGACCGTACAACCCATCGCGGGGGTGGAACAGCCATCTTTGTTAAAAATTCACTCAAACACCATGTTGTTACAGTCAATACAAACACCTTCGAAAACACGACCATTAGGCTAGAGTTAGGCAACAACAATTGCATCACTATCTCCAGCATTTACAAGCCACCGCTAAAGCACATAAGCACAGCGGAGCTTGACGCTATCCTCATTACCGGTCACAAAGCTATCCTCTTTGGTGATTTCAATGCTCACCATCCGTGTTGGAACCCTGGGCAGGCCAACACTAGTGGAAATACATTGTACAACTGGGCTTGCGCCCACGCCCTTGACATCATCGCACCCACTGCTCCCACCCATTTCAGTTCCCGTGGCCGCAGTACTATTCTAGATATTGCTTTTGCTAATAACATTTCATTGCATAATATAACCTCTGTTAATGCTCTCAACAGTGACCATAACCCTATTATAATTGATTTCACTCTAAATAACTCTATTCCTAAAATCCTTAATACTCTTAAAACTACTAATTGGATTAAATTCCAAGAAATTGTATTTAACACTCTACCTGGTAATCCTCTTATTATTCCTGATAATATTAATATTGATAACGCTATTAATAATTTCTCGGGCATAATTACAAGTGCGATAGCCGCATCCACTGTCACAAAAATTGTCAACACTCCTCACCTTAGACTTCCACACGACATCAGGGAGCTAATTAAAGTTAAAAATAGGTTTAGAAAACAATGGCAACTAACCAGAAATCCAATACTCAAGCGCGAGATGAACTCCCTGGTCAGACAAATTAAAATTCTCACCACTAATCATAGAAATAGGAATTGGCATAATTTGCTCATTAATTTAAATCCTGAGGACAATTCTCTCTACAATATTCAGCGGAAGCTCTCAAATAAAATTGTTAAAATTCCGCCGCTATCTGGGCCCAATGGCATTATTTACTCGGACGATGAAAAAGCCGAGGAATTTAAAAACACTCTGGAAGTAACATTCCAAGAAAATGCCGAACCATACAACGACCAAGTCATTGAATTAGTTGAGTCAGAGGTCGAAGACTTCCTCACTAATTCCAACACAATCATTCCACCCCTCACTAGCCCAGTGGAAATACAACAAATCATTAAAAACCTAAAGAATAAAAAAGCTTCCGGCCCGGATAATATACCGAATTATGCCTTAAAATTACTCCCACTTAACGCTATCACTCATCTCACAAAAATCATTAACACTTGCTTAAAACATCACTACTTTCCAACACTGTGGAAATCTGCCAATGTGATTATGCTCCCTAAGCCCAATCAAAACCATAGTCTAGCTAAAAATTTTCGTCCAATAAGCCTCCTCTGTGCCACGGCGAAAATTTATGAAAAGATTTTATTAAATAGAATCAAAAACCACTGTAATGAATTTAACTGCATTCCAGCGGAGCAGTGCGGTTTTCGTAATAAACACTCTACAGTTCATCAATTAATTCGAGTCACTAACTTCATTAATGAAGGTTATACTTATAAACTCTACACAATTGGGGTCTTTCTTGATGTCAAAAGAGCTTTCGATAAGATGTGGCATGATGGGCTCATCTATAAAATGATTCGACTGAAATTCCCTGATTATTTAGTCAAAATTATTTACAGTTTTTTAAAGGACAGGTCGTTCAAAGTTAAAGTAATCTTGACTTTTCGAACAAGGGCTTCCCAGATGCAGGTTCACCGCAGGGTCCTGCCTCTCGCCCTACCTCTATAATATCTTCACACACGATTTTCCCCATCACCCCAGCGTCAGCATTTGCTTATTTGCAGATGATGCTGCGGTCCTTTCTCAAGGAGCGAATCTCAATGTGACTCGTAACGCTTTACAACACTACCTACAAACGCTGGAATCTTGGCTTACTGACTGGAGGATAGCAATAAATGTTGACAAATCACAAGCCATCATTTTTAGAAAACACGGGCGCTCTAAAATTACTCGCACATTCTCTCTATTTGACGAAGAGATTGATTGGTTTAATGTGGTTCGTTATCTGGGCCTGTTTTTAGACAGTTCTTTAACGTACAGAAATCACATCAAACACATCAGTGATAAATTCTGGGCCAAAATCCATCTCAGCGTTGCGCTGGTTGGAAGGAGGTCCACTTTATCACTAAAGAATAAAGTTCTGCTCTATAAACAGATTCTTCGCCCAATTTTAACGTACGCAGCCCCTGTATGGGGAGCTGCGGCCCCCACCAATCTCAAAAAAGTTCAAATTATTCAAAATAAAGTTCTTAGAATGATTACAAATGCGCCCTGGTACGTTAGAAATAATGTTCTGCACCGCGATCTTAAAATTGAATCTATTGGGGATTATATTACTAAATTATCTAGAAATGTCTTCCTTACTATTCAAAATCATGAAAACCCTTTAATCAGAGCGCAAACGCTCTTCACAAATCCCAATAGTAAACATTATTACGCATATAAAACTACAAAGTGGCAAAATGTTCTTCACCCACCGTAGCCAGCTCACTTGCCCTCCCTCTAGCGCAATAGCTTTTTTTATGCACTCTAGATCAATAGATTTGCACTGATTTTCTGTTTTGTATGCTTGTTTCTTTTTTTTCAGCCTTTTGTCTCCATTTATTCGCGTTTTTTAGCTCCTGCCCGACAACCTCGCTCGTCCGCTACTTTGGCTCGAATGAGCCTTTCTACCTCAGTCGGTCTTAGGCCACGCCTCCGGCCTCCCTGATTGGTTCGCCCACGGCCCTTCGTCCATCCCCCTTTTTGGGACTTGTTCACATCGCAGCTCAGTCATTTTTCTTTTTCACATTTCTACTGAGTAAAAGCGATCACTCGCTGTCGCTCGTCATCAATCTTATTTATATATATGAACTACTCGTAATTTCGCATAACATGTTCATAGAACACATTTATCCTATCTTTTCCCTTTACCGCTCTCAACTGCTTCCCCAATTCCAGAAGGAATGGGCAATCAGCGAAGAGTTTCTTTATTTCGAAGACTGCATCCATTATTCCAAAGGCCTTTCATTTGAGTTTTCGGTATCAGTGGGGTGAGGGTAATTTTGATTTTGAGTTGTCTGTGTATTGGATTGTGGGGTTTGGTTGTGTGTTGAATTTTTTCCTTGGAGGGCGGTGGCATAGGAAAAATCCTTTACCGCGTCCTTGTTTGCTGGGAATGTATTTTTATTTTCATTTGGGTTTTGGCTTTTTCGGTTTTCTTTTTGATTTGGGGTATTTGGGACAGTTAAATGAGCTGGCCAGGTGGCCCACTTCTTTGCAGTTGATGCATGTTGGCTTTTCTAATTTTTCTTTAATTTCACAATCTTTGGTTCTGTGTTGTTGTCCGCATTTTAAGCATCTAGTGCGCATGTGACAGTATTTGGACGAGTGATTAAACAGGTTACAATTGTTTACCCAAGTGGCAGTGGCCCGCAAAGCGGACGAACAGGGGAAAAAACTGGAGGAAGCGCAAGGAAGGAAAATCGGAGGATTGCGTCAGCAATCAGAGAAAGAATCGGCCGAGTGACTGTTACTCTCTATCCATGCGTTAGGATGCAGCGGGAAGCTAGTGTGAAAAGTTACAAGTGTATGAATGAGTTATTTGTTGTGTTAGGGTGGGCGGAGCGGATTTCTCCAATTCGTGCTAGAATATACATAGTTAATTTTAGGGTGAGGATACGTGAAAAGTGTTTGAGCTTTGATGATGGGGTTGTCGTGGGCTTCTCATTTCTCTGTCAGAAGACCAAGAGATATCTTGGTAAATCCTGACTTTCCTTAATCTTCTCTCAATTTTCACTGATAATTTCTTAATTTTTAAGCCGCTCCTACCTTTGGTTTTTGCTGCACAAGGATTGGTCAGGCTAGCTCCGCCCCCAAAAGATCAATATTTTTCTCTGTTTTTGAGCTACTTAAAGAGTTATTTTAAGTTTAATTTTAAACTTTTACATTATATTTATAATTTAATTTTTCTATATTACTAAAGTAGTTTTTCTTTATTTTAAATATTTTATTTAAACTGGGCAATTGTAAAACATTTTTAAAGGCATCAAAAATTACCCGATTGGAGATTAGAGCCCGACAGGGCTAAGTGCTCCAACAACTTCTCCATTAATTAAGAAATTATCAGAGAAATTTGAGAGAAAATTAATCAAAGTCAGGATTTACCAAGATATCTCTTGGTCTTCTGACAGAGAAAAGAGAAAAGTAGGGGAAATATTGATTATAGATGCATTGTCATGTTCGTCAATGTTTTTAAAGAAAATACTTGCTATTTTTCTGATAGTTTGCCTGATTGATGAAATGTTACACGCGAATCTGAGATCTCTGTTTCTCATGTACCATTGCGCATCTCAAATTTGTCTAATAGTAGTATTTTGAGTAGTCTCAATTAAATTTATGTTGGTTTTGTTGCGTGAGACCAGACCGGAGAGGCGTAGGTTAGCAGTGGTTTCCGAATTAGAGTGTAGATAAGTAATTTATTACGTCTACTTAACTTAGACTTTCTACAGATTAGGGAATAAACTTTACGCATATAATCTTTACATTTATTTCTAATATATGTAATGTGTTGTCTGAAAGTGAGAGTTTTATCAATGACAACAACAAGGTATTTGGTGTGCTGAGACCAGGGGATACTTTGATTTTGAAGAATAATTTCAGAAGGGGTGTTCTTTTAGAGAAAAAGACTGTTTCAGTTTTGGTAGTGTTGATCGCAATTTTCCATACAGAGAACCAGATCTCCAGGTGGGCTAGGTGTTCATTGATATTATTAGTTAGTGTGTTGAGATTTCTGTGTCTGGAGAGTATGGCTGTATCATCTGCGTACATACAGAGCATAGTATTAGAATTTTTAATAATGTCATTTAAATTAAGGTTGAATAATACAGGTCCCAAAATTGAGCCCTGAGCTATTCCTGCTTTAATAGGTTTGTTAGTGGAGTAAGTTCTATTAATTTTGACAGAGAAGTCTCTGTCGCTGATATAGGAGCTTATTAAAAAGATAAGTAAGTTTGGGATTTTATAGGTTATTAATTTGAAGAGTAGGTCAGTATGCCAAACTCTATCAAAGGCTTTTTGAATATCTAAGAAGACTGCAGCTGTACATTCGTCTCTGTTATTTCCTTCTTTGATAAATTGAAGTACGCTTAGCAGTTGGTGGGTAGTCGAGAGACGAGGCGGAACCCATGCTGCTCCGGAATCCGGATGTTATCAGTTTCTAGATGGTCATTGAGTCTGGCAAGAATGATTTTTTCCGCCAGTTTACTAAGTACAGGCAATAACGAGATTGGTCTGTACGAATCTGGAGCAGTTGGGTCTTTACCTGGTTTTAGGATCGGGATGACAACTGCAGTCTTCCAGTGTTTTGGAAAATATCTGAGGGTTAGCATATTATTAATAATGTTAGTGATTTTGAATATTGTTAGTAATGGTAAATTTTTTAGCATTTTATTTGTAATCCCGTCTCTACCTGGGGATTTTTTAATTTTAATATTTTAATATAAGTAATAATTTCTGATGGTAGAGCAGCGGGAATGATGTCAGTGTTATTAGTATTATTATCGAAGTACGCATCAACAGTGTTGGTGATGACCTCGTCTTTACGAGGATTGTGAATGTCATTTAGCTGGAATTGTCTCTCAAGCGATGATGCAATAAATTCAGTCTTGTTTGTGTCGCTGAGAGCTGTACCGGTGGGGCCATTAAGGGTGGAAATTGGGGCGGCCTTCTTCCTGAACGCCTTGGCCATTCCCCAAAGGGAACTGTCCTCAGTGTTCAGAGAAGAAAGTGTATCCTCCCCTGCTTGTTGTCTTAACTGAAAAACTTTTCTTCTGATGATGTTTTGTAGTCTATGGTAATCTGTTTTGTGTTGGGGGTATCTAGTGAATTGCCGAAGTTTTCTGGCTCTATTTCTTTCTTTAAATAAATGCCTAAGTTCTCCCTGAACAAAAGGCTGCTCTGTATGGTAAACTGGTTTGGAGCCCTAGCATGAGCACTGAGTATGTCTTTAGTGAGGTTGAAGACTTAGGAATCAAACTCTTGGTAAGTGCGAGCAGTATGAGATTTAGGTTATCTGGTTGAGCTAGTCTATTAGTAAAAATACTCCAAGTAGTATTAAGTTGAGGTGGTGGAATTTCAAATTTTGTAGTTTTTGGAAAGTGCAGTCTAATGAGGTTATAATCTGAACTCAGCTCAGGAAGAGAATCAACATTCGAAGGCCAATTTAAGTTTTAATGAGTGCGTAGTCAAGTGTAGACTCAGAATCAGTGCCAAATCTGGTTGAGGTGGTGGGTGCAACAATATCTATTTTATTTTGTTTTAAGTAATTTAGCAGCTTATTTCCTCTGGGGTCGCAGTAACCGCACCCTCAAGAGGTGTGCTTTGCATTAAAGTCGCCCACAAGGATGCCGTTTTAATGATCTTAAAAATGGTGTCGAGGTCGTCACAAGGTTTCTGGCTTTCGCGTACGTGGAATATAAATCGAGGCGACCAAGAATGGGTCCTGATCGATAGGAGTAAGAGCAACACGTGTTGCTTTGACACCAGTATGGAGAGGTGGGTGGGAATATGATAATGAGGAAAAGATCTTTTAACGAGGATGGCAGTTCCACCCGAGGCATGAGCTGTGTTCAGTCTGTCATTTCTATAGCAAATATAGTTGGGAATGTTGAAAGTAGGCTCTGGTCTCAAATGTGTTTCTTGTAAGAGTAGAATATCTGGGGAATACTTATCGACGAAATCACGTATCTCAACAATACGTGATCTCACTCCATCTGCGTTCCAGGAAAAATTGTTAAGCCAAAAAAAGAAACTAGACATCATTGATGGTTATTGAGGTTAGTGAGGAGCAGACTCGTTTAACAAGACAATTAAACTTGTCTGCTGGATTCGGGGATTTATATGATTTTTCCATTTCTGAA
>BMAO01030940.1:0-175880 GCA_019973975.1 Trichonephila clavata
ATTTGATGAAAAATAACTTAAATAAGGATTGTAGATGTTACTTTTGCAGAATGCATGCTGAATTGGAGTCATCTGCCAAGCGGTTTCTAAGCGAGTCTTTAATGTTATTCATCTCTGAAAATAATGACTCGCAGGCATAGGTAGATGAAAATAATGGTTATAACAGCATGGATCAGTTTATTCAAAGAGTTAAATGTGTCTGGAATTGAATTCAATGCTTCCAAAATTTCATAACTCGCATTTTAATTATATTGCTTGTTGATGTTTCAATCAATTCCAACTTTCTCCATTTTTCAACAAAATTTTTTGAATCCACTTACACTGGTCTCCAAAAGTTAAGCATAAATCGTAAATGCGAAAAACATGGAGTAAATATTCGTAAAATTATTCCAAATTTCTTGCGGATATTAATTGGGTGAAGAAGAAACATTGGATTTATGCAAAACTTTTCAGTCGACTACGTCCTGCGCGAAACACCGGCGCATGTCGGAACGCCGATAAACCGATTCACGCAGCATAGGCATTGTCAGACAAGTTTCGTGCAACTGATGTGAGAAGGAACGTTGTTAACCATCAAACAAGTTGAATGATGGCACAAAGACGCCAATTGGACATGTTTACGAAAGGGAGAATCGTTGGAATGCTGGAATCCTCACGATCACAAACCGAAGTGTCTCGAATTTTGAATGTGGACTCGTCTGTGATCTCAAGACTGTGGCAGAGGTTTCAAAGAACGGGAGATGTTACCCGACAACCAGAAGCAGGTCGACCAAGAGTCACAACCCCTCGTCAAGACCGATATCTGGTAAGAAGTGCGCGACGTCAGAGGGAAAGTACTGCCAGAGCACTGGGTTCGGCGCTCACAGTCGCCACAGGAATACGAATTTCGAGATAAACTGTTTACAGGAGACTCAATCATGCTGGCATATATGCCAGAAGACCAGCGGTTTGCATTCCCCTCACGTCTGCGCATAAACGCGCTCGTTTGAACTGGGGTTTGAAATATACACATTGGAGTGTGGGAGAGTGGGTCAATGTGATGTTCAGTGACGAGTCCCGGTTAGTCTGAGTAGTGATTCTCGGCGGTAACGATATGGAGAGAACGTGGAATACGTTTTGAACCAAGAAACATAACGGACGGACATCATTTTCCATCAAGGGGAGTAATGGTACAGGCAGGCATCATGATGGACGGCCGCACAGACCTCCATTTCTTTGACATGGGGTCTGTGACTTCTCAAAGGTACAGAGACGAAGTTCTTGAGCCTTATGTTCGCTTGTTTCGAGGTGCTGTTGGTCCTGACTTCATATTCATGGATGATAATGCGCCATGTCACCGAGCGGTGCTGATTGATGACTTCCTTGAAACGGAAAACATCCAGCGCATGTCGTGGTCTGCGAACTCCCCTGATTTAAACCCTATCGAGCATGTATGGGATATGCTCGGGAGATAAATTGCAGCCCTTTCGCACCCACCAAGCTCCGTTACAGAACTGAAGAGAGCTCTCCAAGAAGCTTGGAACCGTTTGAGGCCACAACTCATTCATCATCTCATAGCAAGTACGGTAAATCGCTGTGCAGCGTGCCAGGCTGGCCGAGATGACCACACTTCTTATTAAACTGCAGCATCAGCATTTTATTTAATGTTTTCTTTCCTTTTTCTTTAAAGTGTGAATCCTTGCTATGCTTAGTTTTCTTTCAAACTGCTGTTTTGTATAATACAATTATTTATAATCATTCTTTCGATAAGCTTCCTTATTTTATAACCATTTTACTCTCGCATATCACGTATCCCGCCATTCTGATTTACACTTCCTTCTTTATTCACATAATTATCAATTATGCTTAACTTTTGGACACCAGTGTAAACTAAACGGAAATCAATCAGTTTTATTTCAAATTTTTCAATTTCCAATCAATTGAATTGGGACAATTTCAGTTTATTAAATGAAGTCACATCAGGATACATAAAAAGCTTGAGCGTTTCCGATATTTCTTTGAACTGAGCAAATCTCGCTGAAAACTACGACCAATCACTCGCGTTTGTTGTAATGCTTCGTGTTGAAGTTCGTTATTTTGAATTAAAATGCAATCCATTTTGATCGATGGCGTGCAAAAAATATTGTGTCACGTGCCATTGGTTCGCCATCCCTGACCTAGGGCGTCAAAAAGGAACAGAGGGGCTACAAAACCGTCTAAAAGATAACTGCTTTGCCTCAGGGCGTGAGAGAAGAATCTGTAGTTCATTTTGAAGAAAAAAAACATCTAGTGATTCTGCGTGTTTGCCTCTTGGCGTTAAAAATGAAAAGAGGGGTAGCAAACTGCTGTCTAAGAGACTAATTATCAAATTTGAAATTGTGCCTAGATTTTACAAAAAAAAACCTTAACGTTAAATTCAACGGAAACACATTATTACGATTATCATATGACATTTGCACACATATTGCCATTTGTTTCATTTTTTAATTGATGTTTTTATTTTACTGAAGACGTTAATTATTCTACCTCCTCACTATCTGGTGAAGCCAGTCACATAGAGAATTAGCAATTTGTCTCGTTCAAAAAGTAAAACGTGGCACTGACAAAAAAGAAACTTTTTTGGAAGTCTTTCAGTGAATATAATGTTGTTATTTTTAAACAAATAATTTTTGGCATTTAATTTTAAAAATTTTACTGTATAATATTGAATGCAATTTTTAATTACGAGTAATAAATTTATTACCATATAGTTTAAGGATTGTTTGCCTGATTGGACAGTTATTATATTTTGATATTGCCTCATTCATTCTTTCATACACAACACTTTAGAAAGAAAACGAGATTTTTATTTATATTTAAAAAATAAATTAATTTTATGTTGTATTAGTAAGAGTATTATGTTGAAAACCTGAAAATAAAATATACGCTTCCAAACTTTAAATGCTTTTTTAAAAATTATAAAAAAATGTGTAATTTTATGTTTTGTTTTATTTATATTAATATTTAATCACTTAAATCATTTTTATTCTTAAAAATTTACTAATTCAAAATAAGAAAGTTCTGCTTTTTTATTCAACACTATAAAATAACGTTTTAAATATCATAATTAAAAATTTCCTGCAAAAAAAAAAAAGAAAAAGATCACTGATTTTAGAGATTAAATCCAGTTTTAAAAATTTAGAAGAAGTATTGTGTTCAAGTACGTTTATAATAAGATTACATTAAATTTATAAGAATAATCATTATAAATAATTTGTGTTTGACAAAAGTAAACAGTGAAATAATCTTCACAGTATGAAAATTTTTTCTGTTATTTTTAGGAGGCGGAGAGGAACTGAAGAAGCCACTTGGATTGATGACACAAGCATAAAGTAAGATATAATTTCTTTCAATAAATGCTCTTTTATGCAAGCAAAAATAATTTTCTTGTTGAGAAAAATAATTTGAAAATAACTTCCAATTTGCATTATAATACGAATTTCTCCTTCTGTTAAAAAGATTGAAGTTAAAAAAAATCGCTTATAATCGTTTGGTTTAAATTGTACAACAGAAATCAGAATACAGAAACAAACAAACAATAACTGGTATTAAGCTTTCACCGTTTTACTTTTTGCAATCAAATTTCTAATTTAACCACAAATAAATAGAAAAAAAATTAAAATCTTCCTTGTACAATTATTTAATCGTTTTTAATTGAATTTATAAAACATGTTCCTAAATTAATTTTATTCAAGTTCTCCCACATACAAAAATTTTATTAACACTAAAGGACAGCTGCAATAATCTTAATAATCTATACAAATAAATAAAATTGAAGTGTCTGTTTGTAATTTCAAATTAGCAGCTTTTTACTTAATGCACTAAAAGTATATACGGTACTCATAACAAAAAACCAATTTTTAAAATTTTTGTCTGTCTGTCTGTCTATCTGTCTGTCTGTCTGTCTGTCTGTCTGTTTGTTCCGGCTAATCTCGGAAACGGCTGGTGCGATTTTAAAAATTCTTTCACTAATGGAAAGCTACATTAACGGGGAGTAACATAGGCTATATTTTATTCCCGTATTCTTACGGGAACGGAAACTATACGGGTGAACGTGAAACTGAATGCCAAGATGAACGCCAAATTGAACGCCAAGCTGAGCTAATGAAGTCGTTGTTTTGTTTACTGGCGACCGATGCTCTTCATGAGACATAATAAATTTACGCGCACATGATAATACGCTGATACGTGCCATAATTTTTTTTATGATAGTTATCTCACACTGTTCAGTTAAGTAGAGCATCGGCTGTTTCGGATGCACTTTTAAAAATAATGAATCAAGGCTTCATAAGCAAAAAGCAATGCAAGAAACAAAAAATTGATAAGTTTTACGGTTAGTTTTAATCCTTTATTTTTTTTTTATTTACATTTTTAGTCACATTTAAACAATAGTTATTATAATCCCAATCTATATCTATACAAATAAATAAAATTGAAGTGTCTGTTTGTAATTTCAAATTAGCAGCAATTGTTTGCGGGGGCGGGGGTTTAAGGGGCGTTAGAAATTCCGATTTTTAAGTTATTAGACGTACAGTCTTGAAACTTAGTAAGTAGATTCCTCTCATAGGGTAGAGATACGCTACAAAATGGGTTTCGTGAAAATTGCCCTCAAGTGGCGTTGCGGGACTTAAGGGGCGTTATAGATAATTATTTCCATTTTTAAACTATTAGACGCACAGTTTTTATATTTGATAAGTAGATTTCTTTTATAGAGTAGAGATCAGCTATAAGAAGGTTTTGTGAAAACAGACCTCTAAATGGCGTTGCGGGGGATTTAGTGGCGTACTAGATAAATATTTTCGTTTTTAAACTACTTCACCTCCCTGCTTGAAAATTGGTAGGAATGTTTCTTTCATGGAGTAAATATCCGCTACAAAACGGGTTTGGGAAAAATTGACCCCCAAGGGGTGTTAAGGGCAGATATAAATAATTATTTCTATTTTTAAACTATTAGACGCACAGTTTGAAATTTGGTAAGCAGATTCCTCTCATAGGATAGAGATACACTACAAAATGTGTTTTGTGAAAATCGACCCCTAGGCCGCGTTGCGGGGGTTCAAGGGGCGCTATTGATTTTTTTTTGCATTTTTAATTTATTGGACGCACAGTCTTCAAATTTTGCTAAGCAGATTCCTTTCATAGTGTACAATTCCCCTACAAAATTGGTTTTGTGAAAACAGACCCAGAAGTGGCGTTGCGGGGGCTCAAGTGGCGTTATAGATAATTATCCCCATTTTTAAACTATTAGACGCACAGTCTTGAAATTTGATAATCAGATTCCTTTCGTAAAGTAGAGAACCGCTACAAAATGGGTTTCGCGAATATGAACTACTAAGTTTAATTTCGGGAGATTAAGAGGCGTAATTGATAAATATTTCCATTTTAAACTATTTGATCATCCTGCTTGAAAATTGGTAGGCATGTTCCTTTCATGGAATAGAATTCCTCTAACAAAGAGTAAAACAAAAATTGACCCCCAAGGAGGGTTGCGAGGGGTCAAGAGGAGTTACAGAAAAAAATTCCTGTTTTTAATTGTTAGACCCATATACTTGAAATTTGTTAAGCATGTTTCTTTTGTTGAATAGGGATCCACTAAGAATGTATTTTAAGCAAATCAAGTTCTGGGGGGGGTGCAGGGGGTTACTGGGACGTATTGACAAAAAAATTACTTTTTTCGAGCTACAAGGACTATAATAATGAAATTTGTTTTGCATTTTTCTTTTGTTGACTTGAAATCCGCTAAGAGCGGTAATTTTGGAAAACGGCTCTCAACGGGATTACGGGGATATTTATAGTAAAACTTTTGCTTTTTTCTGTTAGATTTAGACTTGAAATTTGGCTTGCATGTTCAATTTACGGAGTAGAGATCCACCGAAAATTGTTTTTGCGGGAATCCACTTGGTTTTTGAGTTACGAAAGAGCAAACATCATTCTATACTTCAATTTTAGAGATTTTTAGAAAATACAAATTAGATGAGTTCTGCCCTTTTTTTTTTTATCAACAGGCGACAGTTACAGGTATAAGTATATTTTTCAATACAATCGAATTCTTAATGCTGGACTTAGATATCAATAATTTATACATATATATAAGCAGTAAAAATTTACAAAACATCATGAAATTCCCAGCGAAGCGGGCGGGTAACAGCTAGTCGCATAATAAATTCATCTAAAGTTCTCAGCAATGTTTCCTAGAATTCCGAATATATAACTCGCAAAAACTATCTCAATATCCAGCAACGAAGGTCAAATTAACGAGGAAGCAGTAACAATTAATTATTCAAACCATGAAAAGAAAAGAGTCCATATTTCTGCAATATTTATTGCTAACTATAAAAATAATAAAATACGGCGGGGAATTTACAAATCAGGCCCAAGCCAATAATTAGATAAGATATCGCCTAGAAATTAAATATTTGAAACAAATCACGAGATAAATTATGTCTACTAGAAAGAAAGCACGTTTTGACAGTATAGAAACAAAATTGCAAAATAGTTGGAATATACCAGTGAGTATAAATATCAAAAAGCTGCTGCTTCAGAAAAAAATTACCCAGGAAAGAATTAGCACATCCAACAATTTATAAGGGATATTGCATCAGAGAAAGTATTAAATTTATCAGACGACGAGTATGATATTGAGGATGTGTAGAATTTGAAACACTTTCACAATCACAATAAATTTTTTCGTCATAAAGCATGGAAATATGAGATTTAATGGAATGATCTACTATTCTGGGCATAATGATGCAATTTCCTGTCAACGTGGTTAGATAATATTGACTTTATCCCATAGATTTCTCCAATCTGTCTTTATTTTCTAAACACACAGGAACCTAAGAAGGGTAAATATAGTTGCAAGTCGGGTAATGTGGAATACCAAGGTCTTGGCTCTATTTGTAGTTGCTAATTCAGGAGAAAACATTGAACAACTGAAGAAAGACTTATGATGCTTTGCAGTAAGAGTTGACGACTTGTTGTCATACCACTCACTACAGTGTAAAAGTGTGTTATGTGATCTATAAAACTTTTTGCAGATAAGATTTCAAACATTTTGATCTGCTATTACACATGATAATTGATCATTAACGTTAAGCCTAATGTATACTTTAAAAGTTGTAGTTTGTAATACAATGGTCGTTTATTAGCTGACAATATTTTGTCCTTTAATTTTCAGGTTCATTTTCCAAGAGGGCGTGTCGGGGATTATGGAATCCCTAGTATTCCATAAAACTCGACAAAATATACCGGATAAAAATAAAATTTAAAAATGAGTTTTGAGTAACATCTTGATGACTAAACAATAGTTATTAATTAAAAAATAGTGATATAGCTTTATTTAAAACTAAAGTATATTTTTATAAATTGAATGTATTGAAATGAAAACAAAACACAATTTTCCTGCTATTTGGATATTATTCTATATTCTGGACCAGGACATAGCAGTAAAAGTCTTCCTAGCGACTGGTATTTAGCCTGTCAACAGAAATGTCAAATTTTATTCCTTCTATATTCCATTCCTTTAAAATAATTATGTTTTATGAAGTCTTAATTAGTTTTCCAATGTTTTAAACCACCTATTCTATATCACCTGAATATTCCACAGTACCCTCCATTTATCTTTTTTTTTTCACAAATAATTGCAATAATGTTGCATTGTTTGCAGCAACAAAATAAATACTATTTTTTTTCACAAGTGATAATTCTTTAAAATCGTTGTAACATATATCCATGATTATTTTGTGGAGATTTTTATCAAAACCCTGTAAAGTGATTTTTAGAATTGTAAATGCTATTCCATTGTACCCGACTCTCATATACATACTTTCGGATGCCTACGATTGTGTGGTTTTCTTCAGGATAACATAATGACCGAAAGGAATAATACAAACTGTATATTTTCGAAGATAAACCAATCCGTATATAAGCCGAAAGTGCGTTTTATCTTCAGAATTTAATTAAATTTCGAAACCCGCCTATAAGCCAAATTGAAAGAAAGAATTCTTGAAATTTTCAAATATGTTGCCACGAGGATAAAAATGTTGTGTAACGAGTGGGATATTTAAAAATCCAATTTCTGTAAAGTAAAACGCCAGACGCACAACGCGACAATAGTTTTATTTCTCAAATTTGTAAATTAAATTTCATGTGTGTAAGTCAATTATTGCAAAAAGAGTAACATTTTTAATCCGTACACAAATTTTAAAATTTTTCTTTAAAAATTGAAATGGTTAGTATTTTGTAGTATTTGGGGAAAACAAAATCTGTGTGTGTTTTACGTAATCTATATACATGTTACAACAGTGCTTCTCTAACTTTCAATATTTGCGACCCAATTTTCAATCATAAATTTCATCGCGGCCCCTTTCATACAATAACAATGTATTTAATTCAATAATAATGTACTTTGACGTATAGCTACAATACGACTTTAATTATAAACCGTACAAATTATCAAGATAAATATTAAATTTTATATATAATTTTAAATATGACAAAACCATGGAATCAATGGTCAATATTAAACTTGTTCTAAATATAGTATTGTTAAATTAATTATCAAAAACATCGTGCAGTTCTGATATATTTATAAGTGTATTATATCAGTGTAAATGTGTACTTTATTATTTATTTCGTCAGAATGTATACTGCTGTTTGTAAAAAATGCAACACCATGAAGGAATCATCAGAATAAAATGAAATTTAATGCACAAACGACTTGTATTAGTACAAATAAATGACGAAATTTTCAAAGCAAAAAAACAATATTACGTGCTTTGAATCAGTATTCAGTGTAGCCACCAGGCACTGCAATAAGTGCTGCTATACGACGTGGCATGGAATCAAACAGATTTTGAATGTCTGCTTGTGAAAGACATATTGCCTGTATACGCAGCAAACGTTCGTCTTTTGAAACTGCAGCATGCAGATAAAGAGCAAGACTTCGACTAAACAAATCTCACACTTGCTCAATGGGTGGCGACATATCAGGTGAATAAGCAGGCCAAGGATGAAGATACATGTGTTGGGCTGAACAGTCTTAACAACATGTGGGCGTGCATTATCCTGCTGAAAGATAACTCCAGGGAAGCCTTGAAGAAAGAGAACGACTTCGGTCTGTAGCAATTTCCGGAAGTACATGTTGCTATTGAGATTATCCTCAATTAGTAGTAAATTGGATCGTCCATGATACACAATCGCACCCCAAACCATAACCCCGGGTGCTAGGCCACTATGTCATTCGATAACGCACTCTGGAAGGTAGCGTTCACCAGCATAGCGTCTAACACGAATGCGGCCATCATGGTCCCACAAATTGAAGCGTAATTCATCTGGGAAAAAACTTAGTGCCAATCAGCTTGCCAGACTCTGTGCTCATGAGCCCAATGCAGACGCGACCGTCGATGGTTTGACGAGAGAGGGGATCCTGTTTAAAGGCACCCTTGTACGCAATCTACGGTGCAGCAGACGTCGGAAAATTGGCGAGGCAGACATTAGTACACCTGTAGAAGTGGACCAACGTGCTGCTAACTGCCTGTAGGAAAGCTGTACGGTCATTTACTGTCATGCAGAGTCGGTGTCGATCGTCCCGCGATGACGTCACCTTCCTTCATCCACTGCAAGTGTTTCGAGTTGTTGGGTGCTCGTCAGGTCACTGCTTCCTAACTCGCATCACTGTAGAACTGTGCCACTGCAGATGAGTTCTTATTACGCGATAGGAAAATTCTCTTTCTCGAAGGCTGATAATCCTGCCTCGTTCATACTCCGTAAATTGTCGGAATTTCTCCTTATTTCATCGTGGAGGCAAACTTAGTTCTCATTAAACGTTCGCTACTAACAAATAATCATTAACTATTTTCAACGCCCCACTACAGACCTTTATACGATTTCAGCATCAGTTCAGAGGTCGCTGCGCATGCCACGCATGCACAGTGGCTCTGAAACTTTACTATTTTATGTAACATTCTATAATTGATATTTGCTGCAAAGTTCATTTAATTCTGATGATTCAATCATGGTGTTGCATTTTTTTACAAACAGCAGTGTATTTTTTGTTTCCTTTCAGTTTATTAATAATATATTTTAGTAAATTTTTATTTTGATACTTTTTGAAGGGCTCACCCCCCCCCGCCCCACTGAAGGTTATCACGCTCCCCAGGGGGAGTAGTGCCGTGGGAGATAGTGCCTAAATCATATCATGTTCCTTTGGAGAATAAATAAAGTTTTGATTCTGAGCAAAAAGTAATGCGATCAGCATAAAACTAGTTTCCAATAATTGATCATAAAGTTATAATTATAATGGACAAATCAATAATGTTGCTTTATCGGCGAACGAAATATACATTAAAAAACATGAATGGTAATGATCTATTTTTTTAAAAATTTTGGTTCATTTTAAAGGCTGGCCGAGCTAATACACCATCGAATATTTAAATTAATATTAATTTGATATTTTTCTATGAAGCTTAGTTAAGATTTGTGATAAAATGATGCATTGAAACTGTAACAATTTTAAAAAATACATATATCCTTATATATAAAAATTACGTGTCACAGTGTTTGTCCGCGATGGACTCCAAAACTACTCAACCGATCATACTATAGTTTTGAATACTGTGTGACATTTCGTCCAACTTAAAACATAGGATAGTTTTTATTTCAATTGATGACGCCATAATTTTTTTATTGCCAAAAATGTAAAGAATCCGGAAAACGGGAAAATTCGCAAAATGTCGCAATGCTCATGTATCTGTGGAAGTAGATATTGTAAATCAAAATGCACGAAATATATGTGCTCAGCGTATTTCGAGGTGTGGAATCCTATTTTTGAATTAGTTTCCAAAAATAACCTTAACTTTGTAGGATAATGCCGGTCAACCGTATTTTAGACACACCGTGACAGAGGTTTTCCTTAAAAGCCTTGGATCGTGAAAACTTGGTCGCTGACGTATTTCAAAACGGATAATACGAATCTGATATTCAATCTGAGAAATAACAGTAACTTTGTGGGATAATTCAGGATGACCGACTTTTACGCAAACCGGGGCAGGAGGTCACCCTTAAAGTCTTGGCGCGGGAAAAGTGTATTCCTGGTGTAATTTGACAGGGTCTAAGCGAGTCTGAAATCGAAATATAGAAATTCCTGTATATTCGCCAGATAATGGAGGGGGATTGGAATTTTCTCGGACAGCAGTACCAGCCTAACTTGCCGACGTAGAGACGCAAAAAGGGGGTCTTGGACGTATTTCAGGGCTGACGATTCGAATATTCTCAATCCAATTCAAGATAATCCAATGTACGTCGAATAATGCCAGACGAACGTATTTTACGCGAACCGTGATAGGGGCTTGCTTTAAAATTCTTGAGGTGTGAGAAATGCTTTTCTGGGTTGGAAACAAGAACCTGAAATCATATTTTAGAAACTCCCGTAACTTTGCCGGATAATGCCGGAAGACCGTAATGTCCCCCCCTTCGGGGGCTGAACTTACAAGAGTAGGGGCATTGAAGGTGGGCCCCGAGTGCTTCTCGGAGTGAGGAACGAGAATCTGGATTCGGATTTTAAAAGTTTCCGTAACTTTTCTGGGTATTGCTGGAATGCGATCGAATATTTTTGCGAACGAGCATCTTCCTCCAGAATTTCATTCCCTATAACAACTAAGCTTGCAGGCACAGCCTTGCGAAAATACGATTGCAATAGGAACTTACATTGGCAATTGTATCTTCAGGCATTGTTGTCACTTTGTTAGATGGTGGAAAACTGCCCATTCCGCATCAAGCTGTCATTGGGTATTCATAAGATACAAGATGCAATGTGTACCATCGAAAAAAAGAGCGGATTGGCTACAGTATTGCAAATGAATTCGATCATGACCAGGGATAAATGTACTATGGCCCATAAACATTCACTCAAAGCATTACATAGAACTTGGCAAGATTTAAACGGCAACAAGAAAATATTCGGTGTTGTGATTTCCGACAGACATTAACAGTCACACATTCCTCGCTCTACTTTTGACCACGAGATCAACACATGTTTAAAGCAATTGTTTTTATGGCGAAACGTTGAAACACTTCAATTGACCATAAACATGCAAGTACATTTGCAAGATGATCAATCGGAGCAAATATTTTATAACCAACTGGTGAATATTGGAAACGGTGAAGTAGAACTTCATCCCAATACATAATATAAAATAGCCAGACAATTTCTGTACTGTTCTCAGATAAAAAGGAACTGATTGAGCATGTCTTTCCGGATATACTTTATATTTATCTAGATAATTATTGCCTCTGTAATCCTGTTATTTATTCAGAAAAATTTTTGATATTGTGATGAAATAAACTTCCAGATACAGAGTTGTTGCCAGATGATCCAATGCCTTTTAAATTAATCGACACTATTGTTGATGAAAACTTATCAGTAAATTTTCCAACCCAGGTTTGAATTCTCTAGATGTATCAGGAATATCACCGCACAATCTTCGGTTGGAAATTGGTTCCCTGGTTATTCTGCTGCGTAATTTACACCCACCTAGATTATGCAACAGCGCACGTTTGATAATCAAAAGAATTAATGGGACTTCTTGAAACAAACATTTTGACTGTAAAGTTTACAAGTGAATTCGGTTCTGTTTCTACGGAATCTGTTGCCACGTATTCCACTCATACCATCAGAATCTCCAATACCGTTCAAAAGGCTTCAATTCCCGATTCATTTGGCTTTCGCGTTGACCATATATGAATCTGAAACCCAAACAATAATCATTTGATACTTTATTTTAAAAAATCTATGCTTCTCGAATAGGCAACTACATGTTACATGCTCACGTGTGGGGAAACCATCGAATCCATTGGAGTTAGCAAATGACGAGTTACTTAAAAATATTGTACACCGATTAGCGATTAGTTATATAAAATTATTTATTGTTATACTTTAAAATTATCAAAATAATTTAAAAAACTGCAAAAAATTAACGTTATTTACCACATTTATAAAATGAAATCTTCATATGTTGTTACTTAACAGCTTCGTCAATAATTCTTGCATTATACTATACTCAAATGGAAGATGAATAAAATGCAAAATTAAAACCATTTGTTGTTTTATACTTTATTTCAATCCTCCAAAATTGTAAGCGAAGATTAATTTGACTGCATTGAATAGCTTAGAATAATATTGAATTAACATATTTAAACAAAGACACAGCAACGCGTGACCGGTTCAGCTAGTATATATATATACAGAGTGTCTTCAAATTAGCTGGGCAATTTCGTAAGTATAGAATTTCCAAAATGTTAAGTTATCCGACTACTTGCGACAACTTTTTTTTTTTTTATAAAAATGGAGATATGGGGATTTTTTGTTGTTGTTGTTTTTAGATTTGTTTAGTACATTTTAAGAAAAATATGCTGAAATTAAGAAGAGAAAAATAAATTATTATTACTAAAATAGGAAAAAATTAGGTGAAAATTTACAAAAAATAACATAAACGTTTCCCATTCTGTACCAAAAGTTAATGAACAAACTTTCATTGTTTCAATTCTGATGTGTTACTATGTTATTCATTTTTGAAATGATCTTCAGGATAAGATATATCTTACGTTTAACAAAAAATAGAGCAGTTTTTATATGAAATTATTTTAGTTATTATATGAAATTTCTTAAAAAAACTTTGGTTATATTAACATAAGGGATTGTAAATTTTATTAGAAAACAGTGATTGATAAATCTGAAAGTTAAAACACTTCTACTATTATACAGAACATACACACAAATTTTAGTTAATTATTTTCAAAACTTTTTTAGCAATCACTGGCTCCGTTTGAGCATTTAAAAAAACAAACACATTTCGAGTAAAACGCGTTTTAAAGTATGACATATATATATCTTATTTAAAGTAATGTCATCTTCTTTTACTGAAGCACTTGTAGTTTTTGTTCTAGTGAACGGAAAATTATAAACTTGGTATGTTTATAAAGTTAATAACATGACCTTTAAAATAAATTCATAAAAGAATTTGTCACTTTTTGGCAAAATTCACAAATTTAGGGTAGTCGGATACCTTAAATGAAACTAACCCGTTTAATGACAGACTAGGATTTATACATCTTAAGTTTTATTTGATGGTTTACAATTTTTCAACGCTGAAAAGACTGTTTCGTGAATTATTTACCTGGAAATTCTAGAGATTTACATTATGCCACTCATCAGAGAAAAAATGCCAGGTATTAACATTTATCAACAGAATAGCACACCTTGTCACTACCACAACGACGTTACATCTTACCTCAATGCTGAGGTACCAATTTAGATTGGTAGTGGAGGTGTTCTTCAATATAATCATCACTTTCATCATATCTTTCATCAATGGATTTCAAAATATCGGATTTTGTCAAGGATTAAGTATACACTCTGCCATTTCCTGCATCAATTCCTGAACCAAAATAAAGAATCTAAGTTGCAATTCATTTGATAGACGGAAACCAGCTGAAAAATCTGTGTTGTAAGCACTGATTCGCCGGGGTATTTGCAAAGTAACTAAAGGAAGCCACATTGAACATTTGGGATAATGGTAAACTTGGACTATTTCTCTGTCTTACAACGATTTATACCTTAATTTTTTTCCTGTAAATTAAAAGCAATAAATCATTTTCTTGCCCAACTAATTTGTAGACACCCTGTACTTTACTTTCACATATTTACAAATCCTTTCTTATTTTTTCAGTGGCTCGACAGCCCAGGATGGTCTTTGACCTTCTCAAGAAGCCTTTTCCAGGCCAGCTTTCTTCCTGCTAATCCATATTATATTTGGCCTGCTTTTCTCCGTTTGCCAATTGGTTGGGCATTGAAGATTTTTTTAGCGGTGCGGTCTTTGAACATTATGACAACATGGCCTGCCCATTTAATTCGTTGTACTTTAATGAAGTTAACGATGTCAGATTTTTTATATGAAAGACAGGGTTCTAAATTTGATCTTCGCTACGTGCCTTTTTTTTTTAATTCCACCAAAAATAAATCTTAAAATCTGCCTTTGGTAGATATTTATGTTTTCATCTGCTCGAGATATGGACCAAGTTTAACATGCACAAGTTTTATTGGGCTATCCATAATACCCACCAAAAGTGTTTTAAATTTTTAATTTATGATTCTACATTTTAAAGTGCAGTGGACATCTACGGAATATATCACACACAGATTATTTTCTAACTTCCAAATTATTAAATGTACGAAACAACATATTAAATAAGAACAACTTCATGATTGAACCAATTTATTAGTAATGAATACTTTCAAAAGCTTATGAAATAAAATAAAATACCTGATAAGTGAGACATCACTGAACGAAAGACATATGGAAATGATGCTTGTTCTCTGTTAACATTATACCTTGTGAGACTTGCAATAAACATCAGGGCTGTCAACCTCATTAGCCCTAAATGAAGAAAACTCATAACACCGCAAGCCCAAGCTATGTACCATTTTGATATGAACTTTGTAACAGACTTCATGACCGCTTAACCTATTAAAAGAATTTTGAAAATTATAAGTAACATCTGAGGAAGCTTATAAATAACTTAACATGATATCATGTGCATAAGACCGGGAAATGTGATGTAATAAAATCCTTTTAAAGAAAGTTGAATGCATTTACATCCATTGATTTAAATAATATTACTCTACACAAATTCTGCTAATACGAAATTATTTAAATTATAGTGTACTAGAGCTGTGTGTGTGTGTGGTTCATACCCGTTCTTCGCACAGGTGAATTGAAAAATTAAGCAATATAGAGTGAAGGATAAATAAGTTTCTAATGAGTTAATTTTACGTGAATTGAAAATTAAACAAAAAAAAGAAATCTTTTTGAATATCTGAGCTGAACAAAAAATGGTATTTGTTAAATTTTAAGTCCTTAGGTCTAATAGCTGATAAAAAGGATTTTTTTATCCATAACCCCCCTGTAACTCACTTATGGGTCGATTTTCGAAAACATCTTCCTAAGCTGATCTCTGCTCATCAGAAGTAACACATTGTTACAAATTTTGTGTAGTGAATGCTTAAAGTAGTGAAAATAATTTATATCTGGATATGTAATACGTTAATATACTTTTTGTTGTATTTATTTTAGGTTAAAATTGTAATATTCGCAAGCAACGCCGTTCCTTATATAATAATGGAGATTCAATAGAAACATAGCGAAATGTTAGCGATAGAGCCAAGTTGGCATCATTTTTGGCGACCATGGTGGCCACTTGGCGTTTGTTTGAATGGTGTAGAAGTTAATATGCTGTAGCACCATCTGGTAAGGAGCTGCAACAAAGAGAATAGCAAAAAATCTTCTCTACAAAAAAATACATATACGTGACAGTTTTCATAGTGATCGGTTGAACGGTGTTGGAGTGAAGCGAGGTCATATATACAAACATATCACTTTTTATATATAGATAGATTAATATTAATTTTCTTTTAAGCCACTTTCACATGTGGCAACTTTGTGCTTGTTAACTCGTTTTCTGTTATCACTCCTCTAGTGTGCAGAGGGCAGAGAATTTTCCTTTCACACGTGGACACAAAGTTGACTGTAAAGTAAGATTCATATTGGGAAAGGAAACGTTGTGGACTTATCCGTACAATATATATATAATAAAGTATGCATAAGCAGTACAAAGCTTTCTTCATTTAAAAAGCAAACTTGTTTTCATTATCACAGCTATGTGTAAAAAATAAATAATTTGCTAAAAGGACATGAAATTGCAGAATTTTTAAGTAAAATAATTGAATAAAATTTATATCTAATACTAAAAAGAAGACATTTTGCTAAGCATTTTAAAATACAATTCGAAATGTAAAAGTATATATCGATTATTATTTAAATTTTCACGAAAGAGTTTGAGTTATGTAGTAGAATATAAAGGAATTTATATATATCTAATATAAAAAATTCTCCTGTCACAGTGTTTGTAACCAAATTCCTCCGAAACGGTTAGACCGATTCTAATGAAATTTTGTGCGTATATTCAGTAGGTCTGAGAATAGGATGTAAACTATTTTTCATTCCGATATTGCAATTAGTTAAAAGATATTAACTAAAGACCTTAAAACACCTAATTCTTTTACTCCTGCGGGTTGTTTACTTGGCAGAACTTCTATTCCGTTTCGGCCGAGCGGTGATCCGACGTTTTCCACCATTTTAAAATTGTCATCCGATTTTTGCCGTTGAAATAAGACAAAAAGTAATTACAGAATCGGAAAGATCATTTATTTCGCCACAATACGGTATAATTTTTTTTTTGCAAAATAATGATATTTTCTATTTTTTAAGAATTTTTTTAAAAAGGGTTAAAACTGATGCGTTTTTGTGCAAATTATTTCTAAATTGTTGCGTATGAATTTGTTTTCGTGTTATTAAAACGATATTCTACACTAAATAACTTCAAACCTTTCTCTTTTAGATCCAGTCATTTAAAAAAAAATCCCCAAAACTTTTTTTAAAAATTTTTTTCAAAAAATAATCAAAATTTTAACTTAACATTGAATAACTTTGTCATTTATTAAAATAATCGCACGAAACTTTATTTTCCTGTGTAAAAGAATATTATCCGTAATTTTTAAGGAGATTGAAAAAATTGCGCAAAAATTACGGATTTTAAAGTTTTTTTTGTGATTTTCGTAAAAAACCGTTTTTGCGAGAAATAATTTAAACGGTATTTTTTGTACATGTTTTTTATTTAAAAGTACTTTATTTTTGCAATTAATTTGTGAAGTTTGAAAGCATTAACTTAAAAATTATGCCTTAAAAATAAAAAAAATTATTAAAAAATACGCGATTTTACAGTTAGCCAAACCTTGGAGTCGAAAAATAGTTTTGCGCCAAAGACCTTTGAACTGTTTAACCGTCGACCGCATCTATAACTCAAGGGTTACACTAAAAAGTTCTGCCTTAAACAGGGGGAAATCAGTAAATTTAATGAGTAAAAAAAATGCGAGTGAAAAAGTTATTTTTGTTTCAATTTTCGTCATTTTTTCTTTAGATAATTTTCAAAATTAAATCATTATAGATGTTAGATTAATATGACGAAATGTATTCAATACATTTCCGAGACTCATTTAAAATATTTATCAGTATCAAAATTTTTGTTCTCTTTCATAAAACTTACAGCTTACTTTAAAATAATGCCTAATGTATAAATCTTTTTTTGACGTATAATTTCATAATAAAAACGCAAAATTTTCCCATTTCAAAAAATTTTTTTTTTTGAATTATTCAGTTAAATAAGCATAACTTCCTTAGAAAAAAATAAAAGCTATGTTCAAATAAAAAATTCTTCATTATTAATTGCGTGTTATTAATATATCAAAAATCACTAAATTAGCATGTCACAATTAATTGCTAAATGAATATTTTAAATCAATATCAGTATAAAATAATTAATTAATTTTGTTTTGTATTTTTGATTTCTTCTAAAATGAATAAATATAGATGAATTTAAAAGAAAATGATTTTTAAAAAATTCATTGATTTTTTAGAATCAGTGATTAAAAAAATAAAATGCCAAAAACTATCTTTTTTTTAAAGAATTTTTTTTAAAAAAAACTTTTTTTTGTTTACAAAACAATGATATTTTGCATATTTTATTATTTTTTTTTCTAAAATGAATCAAAATCGTTGCGTTTAAATGAAAATGATTTTCAAAACTTTTAGAATCAGTGATTTAAAAAAGAAAAAGCCAAAAACTTTTTTGAACAAATTTTAACAAAACACTCAAAATACTTAAAAGAATCATTTAATAATTTCTTCTTTTACAAAGATAATTGCATGAAACTTTTTTTCCGTGTGTCGAACATTTCAAAATATCCTCACAATTTTACTTCAAGATTTAAAATAGTAGTAAAATTTTGTAATTTGAAAAATTTCTACTTTTCCATCTTTTTTCAACATGCAACTATTTTTAAAAAGGCTACATTTTCGTTTCCAGGGACTAAAAAATTGCAACGAAAGAATTGAAAAGTGAGTGAGTGATTTATAAATTCGCACTGTTCGCCTATTCGAGGGTTTTAAGTGACGGACCTCGAAATTTTCAACCATGGTCAAGTGACGAGGACGACACCTAAGCTTTTACCCACCTCTCCTAAGTACCACACCGCACCAACGCAAGAACAAATTTCGAAAAAGGGAGTTTTAATATCATAGTTAAAGAAATCACTCACATCGCGCATACACACACATAAGTGCTATCGTCCTGAGGAAATTCCCATGGGGATTAAGTTATTCACTGGTAAAAACCCGTGCAACGCCGGGCTAAGCGGAGAGGAAAGAAACAAAGAAGTAAAAGTAATTTCGAGAAATAATATTGGAAGTGCTGATTTTGTGAAGAGAAGGGAAAATATTAAACGAGAAAGCCGAGACACGCACTCACGAGCCATACACTCACATTGTACGGGTCACACCCACACAAAAACGCTGGCGTCAGAAAGAAAGGAGGAAGTTAACATGTAGGGATTAAGTTATACCCTCGGTAAAAGCCCGTGCAACGCCGGGCCAGGTCAGCTAGTATATATTATAAAGTTAACCCCCAAAGAGAATGGAAGTTGGTGAGAGGGAAAAAATCTCAAATGAACGCATTATTTTATAAACAATTTCAATCAACAATTTTGAAAATTAAACAAAAACAAAAAAGCTTTTTGCATATCTCAGCTGAACTAAAAACCCACATTTGTTAAATGTTATTGGTATAGTATAAAAAGTATTAGCTGATAAATAGTATAAAGTATATAGTATATAGTATAGCTGATAAATAGCTGATAAAAAGTATTCTTTTTTATTTATAACACCCCATAACTCTCTTGTGGGCCGATTTTTGAAAACATCTTCTTAAGCTGATTTCTGCTCAGCAAGTATACCACATTGTTACAAATTTTGTAAAATGAACGCTTAAAATATCTGGATGCGTAATACGTTAATATTGCTTTCTGTTTTTTATTTATAAGTACGGGTGTCACAATCCCGAGGTGCCCTAGTGATCTTTTCCTTTTCCCACAGGGTTTACTGTCTTTGGTAGACATGGGCTTCACGAAACCGGGGGACCCTAGTGATCCTTCTCTATTTTCGACCCTCTTTCTTGTCCTTCAATTCATTCTTTCTTTCTCTTCCCGTCTAGACCACAGATATTAAAACAAATGTTTGGCGCAGTATAGCCGAAATCGGCTCTTGCGCCAATAAACCCCAAAAACACTCACTGTTGTATTTATTTTATGTTAAATTTGTAATATTCGCAAGCAACGTCGTTCCTTACATTATAACGGAGATTCAATGGAAACAAAGCGAAATATTTGCAATAGAGCCAAGTTGGCATCATTTTTGGCGTCCACGTTGGTAACTTGGCGATTGATTGAACGGTGCTGAAGTTGCTTTGCTGTAGCGCCACCTGGTGGGGATCTGCAACAAAGAGAATAGCCCCAAACCCTTCTCCACAAAAAGATACATTAACATTCCTATTTTCATAGTGATCGGTTGAACGATGTTGGAGTGAAGCGAGTTCATATATACAAACATCCATTTTTATATATGTAGATGACCACACCTGTTTAAAAACTGACATTATGCGTAGGTAAATTTCAGGAGGTTTTCCATTTCTACAACATATACATTCGATACACACACAATAAATCTTTTTACAGCTATACATTAGTGTTATTATCACATATGTGGTTAATTAAGTTTTTGTGATGTTTGCACAATTATTCGCAGAATAGGTTTATACTTTTTTCTTTGGTGGCAAAATTTTCTAAATTTTCCTAATTTAACTCAAAATATTTATATGAAAACATGAATGAAATTATTGTATTACGCTTAATGTATTTATATGTTGTGTGTGTGTACAATTTACATTTAACTTAAAAATAGTAAAATTTATTTATTGAAAAATATCATGCATAGTTGTTCTAAAATATTTAATAATATGATAATGTCAAAATCAATTTCTAAATAAGCAAACGTTTTCTTCTTCTTCTTTTTTTATGCTAAGAATATTTTAATTACAAAAGACATTCATATATTTTTAAACACTTTTAAAAATTACAAATAAAAATATATTTTCTTCAAAGTAAAAGTTAACCTTAAGTTTTAATTAGTTGATTAGTTTAGTTAATTTCTTTACTTAATTCTTAAAATTCACTTCAATATCCTAATGCTAAAGGAGGTAAGTATACCACTTTAATTTATTAATGAAGACGCTGAAGAATGAAAGCTCTTTTAATCCAAGATTTAAAATTACCCTTCCAAGAAATGAGATAAAATATTTCAAGATTCGGAACGAAGCAACAAAAATTTATAATTAGTATAAAACACACACACACAACACATTATTAAAAATATAAAGTTAAAATCACAAACTCTTTGATACGTATATTAGTTAAAAAATAATAAATTTTACTTACTCGTTAAGAAGTATTCTTCACAAAATAAAAAACTGTATAAATATTTAAAAATGTAAGTTTTACTTTAGCATCCGTAAGTGCTTATGTTTCTCTTTCATTAATGTAGTCAGTAGTTTAAAACTTAAAATAGCATTCTTCAAGGAAAATTCGGTTCCTTCAGTTTAATACCAAATAAGTTAACTGTAAGATACTTAACTGAAAATTAGCATCTTTTACATTTGATTACGTTGCTTATCATACACAGTTAAATTAAACATTGATAAAACGGAAGATGTCAACGATATATACTTTTTAAGTGATTCGACCTTTAAGGACGTTTCACTAATTGTGATGAGCATTTGATCTTATTTAGATTTTGTGATGTTTCACTTGATTACAAAGACGAAGAATTGGGTATTAGTCCTGTAAAATTTTTAAGAAAACAAAAACATTCAAGCTATTTTAAAATTATTGTTCAAATGTAAATTTAATTATTTTTTACTGAGATTGAATTTTAGGATTTATCAGAGGGGAAACACAAAACATGCACTTGTAACACTTTTTGATCTAAAAAATTACAAGCAAATTTTGGTTATAATTTAAAAACAAAAATTGAATAATTATTTTACTAAAAAATATACAGTAGAACGTCGTTTATTCGAACGTTTATTATCCGGAGCGTCAAATATTTAGAACAAATTCGGGTTACGTTTTCGAACAGTGCAATGCTCAACGGTTGCTTCGCGTGAAGCTAAAAGTGACGGGAAAATCTAAGATGAGGGAGATTTGGTGAATTTCATTTGTGTGATTAGTAAATATCTGAGGGGAATATTAGGTCAGTTTGTTTCCAAGTGAGGGAGTGTATACATGCTCTTTTGTTGAATTTTGTTGTTGTAGAAACTAGGCTGGCATGCGATGCAGAATACTGGATTTCAAATTCTAAATGATGCCGAGATTGTGACTTCCGTGCAAGAAGAATCCGACCCTTTCAACGATGAAACAGATAAAGACGAGAACAACAACAATAACAAAAATAGCAAGGGTCCATCAAATTCTGACGCATTTCTGCGTTAGAGACATCTATGGAGTGGTACGCACAACAATCAGACTATTGTCCTACTCAACTACTGCTATTTAAGACAATCAAGGACCTTGCAGAGAAAAAAAAGGTGTAAAATGATACAGTGAAAAATAAGTGATAAATTTTTCGCAATAAAGGTATAATTGCGACATTTGGGCACATATTTTGCCTTTCCTTCAAGCACCTTTTCCACATGTGATGATTTTCAATATTCGTATAGTGTCCAGTTTTATATACCACATGGATTGCATTCGGTTATCCGAACAATCGTGTGTCCTAATGATGTCTGATCCCAATTGATTTGGATAAACGACGTTCTTCTGTAATTCACTTTACACCATTATTAAGAGATACACAGTTTATATTATGGTTAGATTTACGATTTATTATTTAGAATCAATTGGAAGTATTGTTTTAAGAAAATAATACATTGAACTTAAGTTATAAAAATAATTTAAGAAATATAAGCAATCAAATATAAACAACAAGAAACCAACCAATTTTTTTTTTTTTTTTTTTTACTGAAGTTAAATTTTGGAAAGATCAGTTGGAAGCAAAACATTCACTATGAACGCTTTTTAAACCTGAAAATTAAGCAAGTTTCTATTAATTTAAATAAAAAAATTGCTTAAGTATTGTATTAAGAAAAATAAATGATTTTTACAATTATTAGGAAATATAAATTATCATCGCCGTTTAAGATTAAATTACTTAATGTTTTTTGTAAGTATTACTTTAAGAAATGACACATTGTATTTAACTTTTAAAAACAATTTATAAATTATAAGTAATGAAATAAAATTCGACTGTTTTTATTGAGATTGAATTTAAGAAAAATCAGTTGAAAGCAAAACATGAACTTGTAAAGCTGTTTAAATTGGAAAATTATAAGCAAAATTCGATTTAATTGTGTCAGCCCAACTGGCTTTTGTTAGTAAATTTATCATATTTTGCATACTTTTCATCGCATATTCTAACGGCTCCTTTTTTGTAGCCCATATCATTGGCAAGCTTGATATTTGAAGTTTTCTGAGCTTAGTTTTTGGTTTCGGTTTCACTTTAAAGACTTTTTCAATTGAATTAATTAAAATATTTTCGAGCAAAACCAACTCTTTCAGTATGAAAGATTTATTAATTTCAATTTTCATTACTAAAATCATTTTTTTTGCTTATGTTTTGAGTCCTCATAGTTGCTTAATTAAGATTGATTTCAAGGCTAATTTTGTTTTTATAAATAATTTATATATAGTCTATATGACTTAGAAGCTTTTTCACCAATTTTTTTTGTTGAGAAAATGCCACGGCCAAAACGTTCTCAAGTCTTCATGAGAAACAGTATTAGGAAGAGATGGATTATTACTGAAAATGATGTATGTAACAATTGCCCTCAGCTGATACTGCAATTAGATTTTTGAATACAAGTATTGCCGATAAAATGGAATATTTCTATGATGTTTCAAATTAATTTATATAAACATTTTGTCGCACTGTATAACAGTATATTTAGCGTTTCGCGTTTCCACACCACAGGTCTGGGGTTCAAATTTCGGGCTGTGCAAGGTCGACTCAGCCTTCAAGGGGTCGATAAATAGTACCAAGCTTGCTTGCGAACTAAAGACGGGGTGGGGGATTGCGTCAGACTGACCACCTGACCGGGACATCTGCTCATGCACCACAGATCCCAAGACCACGTATTCTAAGATGGGTGCAGTAGGCCTTGGCATTGTGACGTTTTCGCGTCACAGAGATGAAAAATCTGCTCTTTTTGGGCATAGGATAACCATATTCTATGCACATGTGTACTTTTAGGTTCTGTCATCGCCCCAGCAATCTTTTACACCGTAAGAAAAACCACCTTTCCATCTGAAAACCCTAAAGGGAGCAGAGAAAGTCCGTTGGAAAACATCGAACAGAACGTTCGTAATCTTCTCCCTCACAAACATCAAATTTTGGACTCCAACGATTTAAGCAATCTTTTTAATAACTTGTATGGGTATACTGTAATTAATAGCTGTGACCTAAATAAACCAAATATCTAAATTCATAAATATAACGCTACCATTATTTTTTTCAAACGTCACAGCCCTCATGGGCTGCGCCACTGAGTTTAATTTAGTTTATATTACAGTATTTTAAACTCACGCAACAAAGATTCAAACTTGCGAAATAACCCGATTTAATACTAAAAAAAATTTAATATTGTATGTACAATCCTGGTGATGTTTAGCTTAAGAGTTAGTATCATTATTATTTTGTACATAAATACTTTGAATTTCAAAACTTTTGTGAAAATATTGTGTTTGGATTAGGCTTAATAACGTGTCGTCGTAACAAAAGCTATCAATATTATGAAAAAAACAAATTTGAATTAAAGAAATATTTTCAGTAATTTTTAATTAAAGTTGTGTATTAATGTATAACATAAGTTGGAAAATAACATGTTAAAAAATTAATTATTTACAGGCATTATTAGATTTTATTTTATGACTTTTCAAACTTTAAATGTGTTTTCTCAGACTTTTAATTTTGAAAATGTAAGCGTTTTCTAATTCTTAATGCCTTTTTTCTGTTAAAAACAGCGTTTTAAAATTTTTCTATATACTCCAAAACGTGTGTTCTATAAAAAAGTTACGGATTTAGGTATAAGATTTCTAGTTATTTTTTTTTAATGTTTAAGCTCATTTTTGTGTTTTTTTTTTCAGATTTAGATATAAAAATAATTATTATAATACAAAAAGGAAACAAGCTTTCAAATCCATACTAATTTTTGTTTCCTATAATCTAAGAAACATAAATCACTTAAAACGGTTAAAAAATTTCAAAAATTCTTAATTTTTAAAATTGTAAAATAATGGCTGGACAAACTGACTTTTATTTTCAGAATCAACGTGTAAAAATTTAATCCGAAAGTAAAACATAAATTACTTTTACTATTAGTGAATCAAAGAAAAAGTTTTATGAAAAGGGTACTGTGTATTCTTAACGTAGAAAATTCAGCATAAATAAAAAATTTTGATTTAAGCGAATACTTTCAGGTAAACGTTACACACAATTTGTCTCTACTTACTTTAAAGTATACTGTTACACATAATATCACAGCTTGGATGAGTTGAGCAACACACAATATAGACTACTTTTGTATAAATGACAGAAAGATTCCAAACAATGTTATTCGCATCAGAAAGAACACTTTGACATCAATCAACTGTTGTGATTGTATGCATAGTCTAGACAGAATGAAACTTATAACAAAATATCTGCATATAGAAGACCTTGATAAAATGTTTTTTTTTCGCTTTCTTTTTATTTAAATATTCCCGAAAGTCTGATATCGCTAAGACTTAGATAACATTCTCTTATTTTATAAACTTAGGAAGAAAAAGACAATGAACTCAGCTGATTTTTATTTATTTTTTTATTTTTGCTGATTCTGTCTTACTGCTTACAATACTAAAGCAATAAGAGAATGTTACGCAAAAATAACTACTATTTGTGATTCAAAATTGTGTAAATTCTTTTTGTATTAGTGTCCCAAAAAAAGCACCCATACTCTATACAACCAGATTCCCCATTTTAAGTACATAAAAATGCTACAAGAACTATACCATAGTTTGCGAGAAAAATACAGTAAATGACGAAGAATGAATGATTATGCACAATAGTTCATGATGGGCCTCCGGCGTATTTCTGTGCTTCTGTACGTGATTGGCTGGAATGGCATACCCCGGTATATCGATCGGACATATGGGTCCAGTTCTATGGCCATCATGCCCCTCAGGGGGCTCACCTTCTTTAGGTGAGTACGGGTGTCACAATCCCGAGGTGCCCTAGTGATCTTTTCCTTTTCCCACGGTGTTTACTGTCTTTGGTAAATACGGGCTTCACGAACCCGGGGTACCCTAGTGATCCTTCTCTATTTTCGACCCTCTTTCTTGTCATTCAATTCATTCTTTCTCTCTCTTCCCGTCTAGACAACAGATATTAAAACAAATGTTTGACACAGTATAGCCGAAATCGGCTCTTGCGCTAATAAACCCCAAAATCACTCACAATCACTCACTCTATGGCCATCATGATGACATGTCTATGGGACATTCTCAAAGAATTGGTGTACCGAGATGAAATGACTAGACAAACGGACTTCGTTGCTCGTTTTCAGTTGCATAACTTACACCCCCGCATCGTGGGTTTGGCCCTGAATTTTAGGGTTCTAATGTTATGGTTTTGCACTCCTTTGTAAGGTCCGGCTAGGGGTACAAAACGTGACATTGTAGGGGGGCCCTAATATTCTCCGTTACGTCACTGCTAGTCTGCATGCTGTTTTTACTTCGATGGATCCCGTACTGCCGCGACTTATGCACTCACCCATTCCACGATGCGCTCAAGCTTGCCTCGATTTGAATGGCTGACACTTTGAACATCCACCTTTAAAAATATTTGCAATACGACTGTAACGTCATATTTTGTTTTTTGTATTTTTCCTGGAAACTGTAGATCGTACGTGTATTTTTTATGTACTTCCAACGAGAGAAAAAATCTAGTTATGCAGAGCTAATTTAAAAGAATGCAAAGAGCTAATTTATGTAGAAGTCATTTAAAAAGAACTAACAACGAGTGCTCACAACTTTTCAGATTTTGAGTGGTATTGATTCCTTTTCTGAATGTTAGAACGAATTAAATGTGCAATAAAACAAAATAAATATAAAAGAACTTTTTAAGGCAAATATGATTGGAACAAGGACAGTACAGCTTATTTATTTTGAGATAATCGATTCTAAAAATTACATTATACATTGCTTTATTATTTAGATTGGACATGTATAACTTCTGGAGAATCCACAGGATACACGATCAAAATTCTTCATTCCATACTTGTACCTTTTATTAAATCACATCAAAAACCTATTTAGCGCATAATAATTTCATTTATAACAAAACATATTTGAAACGATTGACTTGTTTTTTTTTCAATTTATTGAAGTATTTTAACTGTTAAATAAATTTATTTAAAAGAGGCTTATTAAATATTTTCCTTAAGTTTTTGTATTTTAAAAATTTGAACAATTACTATGCTTATATAAATATGTGTATTAAATTTTATAAATATGTTATAATATTCATTAATCATTACAATATTTTTAATAAATAATAATATTTATCATTAAAATATTGTTTGTTCAATATTAAGTGATATTTTACATAATTATTTTTTTTTATTTTAAAAAGTAAAATTGTTACAAATAGATTTATAATTGTATAAAAAAAAAGGAACGAGTCTTACAGTAGTCGCATATGATGTGTAACATCTGACATGTTATCGTGGTAAATACGCAATAGTAACTTAAATCCTGAAAAAAATGAATCGGGTATGATTGGAAATAATTTTCTATCGAATATATAATTATATCTTTATTAAAATTTTATTCAATTAACCCAAGGAGTAATGCAAAATTTTTTATCAAAAATAATTAGTCTTAATCAATTTGGGGAAAAGCGGAAACACACGCACACAATAGAATTATGACAACTAAAATATGAAACAAACACTTGTGATCTCAAAGTTCAAAGTATTTAATAACAGTTGAAAAACAGCATCAATAATAGTAGCACTGTTAATTGTCGAAACATTTCGATTTGAGTTGATTTCGAGCTTGAGTTCATCTTTCAAAAAAACTATGAGCGGACAATCGTAAAGTTGCCTGACTGACAAATAGATTTGGTAAAGCAGTAGTTGGGTAGGCCGTTGATGTTTGTGAGAGAATTGTGTTCGTTGCACGTGCCCGAAAATCCCTGCTGGGTTGAGTTGAATTATGCTCAATTCTTTTCGGCTGTACTCTTCCAGTTTTTAATTTTTTCCTCACGTTTCTTTTGCCGAAAATCTCGCATATATTCTGCTCTGGATTTACCCATCTCTGTAAATCACAAAATCCTGAAAATTTAATTAGCTTGGTAAATGTTTAAATATTAGAAATATTAGAGAAAATCAAAATTTCCCGTGTAATTAATTAGATAGTTTTTTTTAATCACAATTAAAAATATCATATTGACAAGGACAGGAATTTACCTCAAAGTATGAAAAATATATACACTAAAATATTTATTCGAATAATTCTATATTACTTATTCGTATTTTTTTAAGAACAATGAACTTTGTCAGACGCTTAACAGTTTATTTAATTATTAATATAGTTTACACATATTAATATAACCTCAGATTTCATACACAATGAGCCCTGAGACTTTGACAATTGAGCGTAAGAATCGCAAGTTTATCCTGGATGAAGTCTAATAAGACTTGCTGGTATGTGCGAAGGGGATTTAGAGTCAAGAAAACGAAACCGAGTTTTTGAATTCGAATCTTTTGAAATGCTAAATTTAACAACATAAAAAAGACTGGCCGCTATATGATTACTAGAGTTGCACCCCACGTGGTTATATCTTTACAAGATTCAGCTAAAGGACTTAGCTTCTTCTCTGGCCTTAAAGTGAGAAAACAAAACAAAAACAAAGATCCCACGGCTGAGACCGCTCGGGGGGGGGGGACCCTCTTGAATGAAGGAGAAAAACAGAACTTCACTCCGAGGGTACCGGAAAGACGCCGCCAAGCGCGCTGATTGGTCAAATCAAATAGCGCGCGCTTCCCCGACTTCCTGTTACGCATTTCCGTCCCTTTTCACGAAATCACTCCAACAAATATCCAACAACCGAGAGTAAAGATGTTACACATCAAAAATAGTTTTTAATATATAAAATATATTATAATATTTTACTATATATTTACATTATTTTATAATTAATATAATAAAATAAATGTATGCACAATATAAATTATTTTTTATTTTAATTACTTTATAACTGTATAAAATACTTAATGAACCTTTTTAAAACAAATTTATTTAATTGTAAAATTAGTAAATAAATTGAATATAAACAGCAAATTGATCGAGCGATTTGAACCCTGACTGACCGCGTGGAATTCAGGTACATCTTATCTATGCCACTATATCGCTGGAGCTAGTTAAAATTTAATTCAGAAAAAGCTAAGCATGTGATTCGAAGGCCATTTTCTCCGAATTGACTGCTTCTTCGGGACTTTTACATTGAGGGTTGAAAACCCTAAAGAAGTACTCCTCTCCAGAAAGTCTCATCCCCAAAGGAATTTCCTTAGTCGTTCCCCGCCCTTGTGAGTATAATAAATGTCCAATTTTACAATATTGAAATTAAATGTGAAGTGTACATACTTGTATAAGTTTATAAATGATATGTGTTTATTGTGGGGTCCTTGTAAATTAGCACTAAACCACCATGAATTTGAGCCGATTGAATATAAATTATCAATTATCTGATTAAGACAGCTTAATTTAAATCGCTTGTTGATTTGTAACTTTTAATTCAAAATGAATATAATATGGAGTTTTCAGAAAAATTATTAGAAAATATTCTACCTATCCTTCTGATATGGTGGAGTCTTAAACTAAATAGATAACTTTTAAATAAAAAAAATGTAGGTTATCTCTAAATAGCTAACTCTGTCAAGGGAACAACAATTATTTCCTACAACTACTTCAGCAATTCCGACAGACTTCGAACCACATCGGATAATATTCTATATTCCACCCTTTTATTCTTTGGTTAGTCTCTTTCTGAACGACATCCTTACAAAAATCTTGCTTTCGCATTGAAAACCGACTGTTCGTGCAATTTAGTGATGATTGTGTAATTTTTTAGAACTTTGCTCTTCTGTAGCTAAAATATTTTTATAGTCTAAAGTTTATCCTATGGTGGAGAAGTGGGTCGCTTTGCATTTTAGAGTGTCCCCATTCTGGAAAAGTAATCCCGAATTATGGTTTTTACAACTTGTGAATCAAAGTTTAAAGCTGGTATCGTTTCAGAAAGTACTAAATTTCGTAGCGTAGTAACAATTTTTCATTACAATATTCTGGTATTTTTTAGTTATCCATTCCCTTCTCCGCGATACTCCTTATACGCAATCAAATCAAAAATTACTAAACAATATACTAAATCTGAAAACGTCTGATTAAAAATATTATTACAGGATTTACAATTAGGGGATTGAACTCCATTACACCAGCTTATGCAGATGAAAGTTTATTTTACTGTCGCGTTCCTAACTATCTCTTAAAAACTGTTTCTGAAGTGTTTACTCTTAACGATGTAACATATTTTATCTGGTTGTGTATATACATTTAATTTATACTAAAATAACTCATAATAAAAATTACAGCTTTTAACATTCAACCTTTAACAGGAAAACGTTGTCAGTCTTCCCCTGGGTTACCTCTATTATCATTAACAATTGTAACAGACTGTCCAAAGCAGCAGAAGCGTCATCTAGTGACCATCCATCTTCAGTAGAGACGGAGTGAGGAGAGAATATGGTCGCTTCGAAAAACGGTCCATGTTCTTTACCCATTATTTTTGTTAACGATGTGTGTTGTCTTTGTGTAAAATAATTTAAATTGGTAAATAATTGTTAAACTATAACGGAGACTCCATTGAACCCAACCTTGGACTTACTACATCTTTTAGTTTTATCTTTGATGTTCAACGCTCTACAACATGGGTCGGCAACCTATGGCACGCGTGCCACATATGTCAAGCAATACAATTGTCAGTGGCACTCCACACTACTCTATAAATTTGTCAATTTTTGAGAGATGGAAGTTGATAAATTTCTAATGAACCTGATAAACATCTTCAATATTCTTCAAACATCATCACAGACGTTGTTGAAAATCGTCGTATAGAGGGCGCTGCTCTGTAACGCAGAACTTTTGTTTTTGTTATGTGTAGGAGCTCAGTGGCAGGTGAGCTACCATTTGGTACAGTTGTAATCTGTAATTGAAGGGTGGTTGCCCTAATAATACAACCTAAGTTTTAATCATATATGTTTAATGTTCGTGTCATGTCCGTGTCGTCCAGCAATAAAACCTTATAAAAGACAAAAAAAAAGGTCGTCTTCATTCTACCACTGAATTCACCAGATGTAAAAGTGGCGCATCGGCCGGGAAGGTTCTACGGCATCTAAACTGTGCCCAGGGTTGAGGTAAGAGTTTAAAATATTTGATTTTAAATTTGAAGATTTGATAGTAATAATTGCAGTCTTGGGTACATTTATATTGACACGAAATAATGGAGGAACAATTAGATAGATTAAAACGTAAGCGAACTGCGCTGAGAACATTAACTACTAAGCTAATTAAGAAAGTTGAAGATAATTTAGAAACAAATGATGACAGGGATGAATTATGTGATTTGAAGGAATTATTAATAGAAAAGAAAAATAATTTAAAAGAAATTGATGACTCAATTCATTCATTAATAGAATTAGAGTCTTTAGAAACGGATGTAACGAACTTAGAGGAATATCAGGAAAAATGTTCTCGAGCTGTGAAAAGAATAGCACGAGTGTTAGGAAAAGGAGAAAGAACAGAATCTTTCAATAAAATTCCTGATGAAAGCAGGATTAACATGCGAAGTGCTCACAGTTCAGTAAAACTTCCCAAACTAGTATTAGAAAAATATTCAGGTGACCCAACAAAATTTACAGAATTTTGGAATAGTTATGAAAGTACGATAGATAAAAATGAAAGCTTAAGTAAAGTAGAAAAATTTGCGTATTTAAAAACATTACTTATAGGTCAAGCACATAATGTCGTAGCTTCACTAGAATTAAATGAAAAGAATTATGATGAGAGCATAAAAGCTTTAAAAGAAAGATTTGGAAAAAAAGACATTATAATTAGTCAATTCATGAATAAATTGTTAAAACTAGAATCGGTAAAGAATTCAAATAATGTTAAAGCTTTAAGAAATTTATACGATGAAATAGAAATTGCTGTTCGAAACCTGGATTCTCAGGGAGTTACGAAAGGATCATTTGGTCAATTATTAATACCAATTTTATTAAAATCTATTCCAGAAGAATTTGTTCTGGAATTTAATAGAAGGAAAAATTCAAAAGAAGACATAAGCGTGACAGATATATTGAATTTCATTAAAACCGAAATAGAATGTCGTGAAGCGGCTAGTTCTTTGACACAAGAGAAAACAAATACATGGTCTCCACGTTTCGAACAGGCAAAATATGAAAATAGAAAAATGTCTAGAAATGTACCCACGGCTGCGAGTTTCAATACTGTTGACAATCGTGTGTGCATCTTTTGTTATCAATGCCATTGCTCATTTTCTTGTTATAAGAGTGTAAAAGAAAAATTATATAAATTACGTAACGAAAATCGTTGTTATATTTGTTTCCGGAAGTATCATATTAGTAAAAATTGTAAAAATAAAAGTAATTGTCTAAAATGCGGACTTAAATCGCATCATGAATCAATATGTACTAATAGATTAAATCAAAACAACAAGCGAACAGCTTCAAATCAAATTGTCAATCAAAATATTGAAAACCCGCAAAGTAATCTCGTAAAAGAACCAATTAACTCTCCGGATGAGCATTCTCTTTCTGTTATTCAAAATAAATCTTTATGTAAAAAAGATCCTTTATTACAAACATGTTCCGTACTAGCTTTTCATGAGGAAAAAATTGAGTTAACTAATTTAATTCTAGATTGTGGTGCTACGCGAAGTTTTTTATACATGTTAGTTTAGTGAAAAAATTAAACTTAAAAATTGTAGGAGAAGAAATACTTTCTGTTTTTCCTTCGGAATGACTCATGCCACACCCAAAACATACTCCGTTGTCGAGCTGTTTATTTCGGATATGAAGCAAACAAATAAAATAAAAGTTAGCTGCCTCGTTACTGAAGTTATAACGGCGGCAGAGGTCACTGCCCCTTCGCGGTTGACACTAAAGGCTATGAACAAGTTAGGGTTACACATTGCGGGGTTGTCCGAGACCACAGTGGGAATTCTCATTGGGGTGGATCACTATTGGCAAATAGTAAGAGGTGAAAAGGTCAGAATAGGGAAAGAAATTTATGCGATTTCAACTCGTTTTGGTTGGGTACCGGCAGGGTTACAAGATCCCCCCTACACACGGGAGGGAGAATTCGGAGTTTAGATTTGATGGGAATTACTGACAACCAAACTGTTTCTAAGGAAGAAAGGGAGATAATTCAGGGTTTCGAAAGGCAAATACAATTTGAAAATAATAGATATTCTGTTGGCTTGCTATGGAAGGCGGAAATGGGTCAGTTAGAAAATAATTTCGCAGTTGCATTAAGGCGATTTGAAAATCTTAAGAATAGATTAAATAGAAATCCCGATATTTTTGAGCAGTATAAAAGAGTAATAGAAGAGCAAATTAAAGAGGGTATAGTTGAGGAATGTTCAGATGAAGGATATGATTCGTCGTATTTTATGCCACATAGAGAAATACTTAAACGAAATGAAACTACGAGTTGTAGAGTTGTTTATGACGCGAGCTCTTCACGATCTAAAAACGTAAAACCCCTAAATGATTTTCTAGATATTAGGCCTAATTTGTCCCCTCTTGTATTGGACGTAATTTTAAAATTTCGCAAATAGGAAATTGCTTTTAACGGAGATATTGCCAAAGCATTTTTAATGATAAGTATCGCAGAAAAGGATAGGGATTATTTAAAATTTCTTTGGTATGGTAAAAGTGAAGATGAACATAAAATTTTAAGATTTAAACGTCTTCCATTCGGACTCTGCTGAAGTCCAGCAATTTTAGCAATGACGATAAAATATCATATAAAAAAATATGCAAATACAAATCCGGAAGGTTATAAAATGCTCGATTCATCTTTATATGTAGACGATTTGTATTATGGCGCAGACACAATAAAAGATGCATATAGATTGTCAACAGACGCAATTAAAATTTTCTTAAATGCTGGGAATGATCTACGGAAATTAAGATCCAATTCCTCGGAACTTAATTCTTTATGGATTGAAAAGGGTTTCAATGTGGGATTGACTAAAGAGTCAAAAATTTTGGGCATGGTTTGGACCCCAGAAATGGACGAGATAAAATTAAATTGTGAATTTTTAGAGAATTCATTCGATCGTATTCCTCAAAAGGCTACTAAGAGAACTATTCTTCAGACTGTAGCGAGAGATTACGATCCAATGGGATTGTCTCAGCCCTTTACGATGATGATGACAATCATGTTACAAAAAATATGGACTGCAGCACTTGATTGGGATGAAACCCAACCAGAGGAGATGAGGAAGCAAAGACATGTCAACGAGAAGAGTGTTGTGAATGAAAAGGGATCTAAGGACATTCATTCACTTACGGCTTCTATTCGAGGCATTGAAACTTCGACTTTGTTGGACTTGACCCGATTCATTAGTTTATTGAGAGTTCATCGAATCACGGCGTATGTCATGAGATTTATCAACAATACTCAAAGAAAATCCATTCAATTAAAAGGCCCGTTAAGTTCAACTAAAATCTCAAGTGCCGAGCGCTATTGGGTGAAAGCTATTCAACGAAAACACTTTCCAAAAGAGACAGTAGATCCTTCTCAGGGAAAGTCTCTAGACAAGGTATCTAAAATTTATTCGCTTAACCCAGAGCTAGATATGCATGGTCTTCTGCGTCTAAAGGGAAGACTTCATTTCTCTCTCTCTCTCTGATCTAGATTTCGGAGAAAAACACCCTTGGTTGCTACCTAACAAGGATAGGTACAGTGAATTAGTAATTCTACATGCCTATTACTATTTACTTCATGCTGGTGTTGAGGCTACTTTAGCCCAAGTCAGAGAGAAGTTTTGGATTTTAAAAGGATGCCAATGTGTCAAATCTATATTAAGTAGGTGTTTCTTGTGCAAAAAATACGCGGTACGTTCTGGTAACCAAGAAATCGCCCCTTTGCCACCAGATCGAGTTTTGGAATCATCTCCATTTTCAATTTCAGGATTGGACATTGCAGGTCCTTTTTTCATAAAAGACAGTGATAAGAAACACTACCTGCTGTTGTTCATATGTGCAACCACTCGAGCCTTGCATCTCGAACTTCTTCCTTCAATGAGCACAGAACAATTTTTGCTTGCTTTCCGCAGATTCATTTCCCGACGTGGACTCTGTTCAACAATTTACTCAGACAACGCTAAAACTTTCAAGCGTGCTGAGTTAGAATTGAAAAATTTTTGGAGAGGTATGCTACATCCATCTGTACAAGATTTGTTTTCAACTCATGGTATAACGTGGAAATATATTGTAGAAAAAGGAGCATGGTGGGGAGGGTTCTGGGAGAGGCATTTCAGAACAATTAAACCTTGTTTACGAAAAATAATTGGCCGTTCTAGTCTTTCTTTGAACGAGCTAGAAACTGTATTCATAGAAATCGAAGCCATGATAAATTCAAGGCCAATAACTTATATCTATGATGACCCTTCTGAGCCCTCACCACTAACTCCTGCACATTTCTTAATAGGTAAACGTTTACTTTCTCTTCCAGTAACAAGAGTATCCAGAGAAGACCTTACTGGGTCTAGACTTTCTTTACTTAAGAGATATAGACATCAGCAAAATTTATTAAATCAGTTTTGGAATCGTTGGAGGAAACACTATTTGCTATCTCTAAGATCTATGAATATATGTCCTCCTTCTAAAGTAACTTGTCAATTTAAGTTTGATGATGTTGTACTCATACATGATGACCGCTTCCCTAGGAATCTGTGGTCAATGGGTAAGATTATTGAAACTTATACTGGAAGAGATGGTAAGATTCGCTCTTGTCTTGTTAAAACTAAAAATAATGCCATAAGAAGACCAGTTCAATTGCTGTATAATCTTGAAGTATAATTATTAATTTAATATGAATTTTGTAACTAATTGAGTTATTTTCTGTAATCTATATATTTACGATTTTATCATATATTAATTTTCTTCACTTTGTTAATGTGAATTTTTAATGAATGTTTACATACTTTGCTTTTATATTTTGTAGAATGATTAGTATTTTGTATTAAGTAATTGAATGTGTAATTTGTTGTGTATGTGTGTATCTAAATATCTTGATTTTAATTGTAATGTAACATTGCTTAGTTAGTGTTAGAACTTTTTATTGTTTAATTTGTTATTGTATTATGTTTTGTGTGAACTTAAAAGTTCACAGGTGGGGAGTGTTGAAAAGCGTCGTATAGAGGGCGCTGCTCTGTAACGCGAAACTTTTGTTTTGGTTATGTGTAGGAGCTCAGTGGCAGGGGAGCTACCATTTGGTACAGTTGTAATCTGTAATTGAAGGGTGGTTGCCCTAATAATACAACCTAAGTTTTAATCATATATGTTTAATGTTAGTGTCATGTCCGTGTCGTCCAGCAATAAAACCTTATAAAAGACAAAAAAGGTCGTCTTCATTCTACCACTGAATTCACCAGACGTAATAGTCTTTAAATGTTTATAGCTGTGTGAGAAATCACGTGTATTTTACATGAATTTGCAACCTAAAATTTAGAAGCTTTTCTTGTTAAATAAAAATTTTAACATAGAATATGTTGATAAGTTGTTTCCTCTCCTTCATGATAGATGTTTTTTCCACCAATGCAAAAATGTCTATTTTCTATTAGAAAAGTATTTAGTTTTCCAAGACATTGTGCTAACTAACGAGTATATATAAATAAAATGTTCAATTTTAATGAATATGATGAACTTTAGATACTTATAACTATATAACTTCATAGAGAACATGAATCCAATTTTACATGCAAATTTATTTCTTTTCGATTTTCTTTATTTGACTCGTGGAGCCCTTGGGTATACTTTGTGCAACCCCATGGTTCCGTGAAACACAGAAGACCACTGACTTACACCAAACTGGGCAAATAGTGACCTGTGGGCCACATATGGCTCGCAAAGGCAGTCGAAAAACCAAATAGGCAGAAAATGTTATTTATATTTGGCAGTGGCGTAACAGAGAATATTAGGGCTTCCCGCAAAGTCTGGTTTGGAGCCTCAAGCAGGATCTCACAAAAGGGTACATACTTGGCGTCAGTCAGGCTTAGGGCCCGTAAACCCCCGATGCGGGGGTTTACGTTATGCCCCTGATATTTGTGAGCAAAAATTTTCTTACATGAAGATCAGCAAGAGTAAGAGTTGGCTGAAATTATAGCTTTCAGTCAGAGATAAGAATTTTAACAAGAAATCTCTCTTGATTTAAAAAAAATATTAAAGAAAAGTGTGACAGTGGATATATTTGCCTCATTAAACTGATTCTAAAATAAAAGTGCTTGTGTATGTATGTGCAGCAATGTATATGAAATTAGCAGGAGTACATATAATAAAATTGCCCCTATTTAATATAACTTATATTTGTTGATTTTTATTGCGTAAATTATAACTTTTTTTTAGATGAAAAGTTAACAAATGCAAATAATTTAAAATACTGTGGCTCTCCGGTATCTTCCGCTTTCGTAATGGGACCTTCCAGCCACAATTGCCCAATCCTTACTTAACCAATGCAACCACTTTTATCTTTATCTCCCTTAGCATTTTGAATTTTGGCTTTCAAATCTAAGCTTTAAAGATTATTATTATTATTTTTAATATTTTATACATGGGGATGTGTTCACGCATATGTCACTTGTTGGCACAATTTTCTGAAATGAATCGCTTGATACAGTACACTGCAGACAAAGTAAACTAGAAAAAAAAAGATTTGAGGTACAGCATATAAATGAGTGCGTATCACCAAGATTTACAGATTAAGAGCTCAAACAGAGTTAAATTATGATCTTGTTAGAGATTCAATAACCTACACAATTATCGAGAGAATTTTCATTTCTTTAATGGTATTACTTTAGAGATTTGCTTTGCTACTACATGGTAGGGTCAAAAAGCTCGTGGAATAGGTCAATTACAAATTATTGAAAAATAGAACAATAATTTAATCTTAGTGGCCTTCAATGTACTGCCATCCTGCTTCCATGCACTTGTTCCAGCGTTCGTACAATTGTTCAAAACACTCTTGGAATAAATTTTTTGAGAGGTCTTTCAGTTGCTTCGTCACATTTTCGACCACCCCATCTGATTTCACAAAACGATGTCCCTTCAATTTTATTTTCAACCATGGATACAGAAAAGAGTCCACTGGTGCTGGAGTCATTTTCGTGTGCTTTCTTCAGCATCTCAGAAGGCGGTTTCCCGAGCAAAACGCAGAATTCGATGTTTGCTCGCTGCTCCAAAGACGACATTGCAAAATATGACGAAATTCGCTTTCTCAGAAATGACCAGCAGCTAACGCCGACAGTACAGGAGATGAATTCAAGATGGCTGCGTGTATTCCTTATCAGTGCTGTCAACTTCTGAAAGAGATATTTCCCTTCTAATGAGCACCTGCATGAACGTAGGCAACTATTCTGGGAACTTTTTGACTCTAGATGTACATGCCAGTGGTAATTGATCCGTTTGTATCTTTTCCACTCTTGATTAAAAACAACGTGCGAGTACAAATGCTGTTTGGAATGAGTCGAGTGCAAGGTTTAACAGGTTTTTACTTCATTATTTGGAAGCAAGGGGGCAATAAGAAATTATTAAATGATACGGGCAAGAAGGTTTGATTGCAAGTATAAATGTCCGAAAAGATGGAAAGGTATGAACCTACGAGAAAGGAAGAATGCAATTGATGGTTATCCCCTTCGGGACGAACGTCTCACCCACGCTCTAGTATGAAACACCGCTAAGAGACGAGTGTCTCACTCTATCAGCGTGTTTCTTCCTCACTGGCCTAGTGACTCACTGGTGCGCCAGGCACTTGGAACGTTTTTTAAGCTCAGTGTTTTGGCAATAGATGCATTCTATCTCCATAAGATTTGAGATACATAGAGACCTGACATTCTACTCGAAATGAGAGAAATATTACTCACTTACGCGTGGTTTTTGTTTTATAAACATAAGGGGAAAGGAATGTTTCCGAATTGAGTGCTTTACAACTGCTCTTGAAATGAGCATGTGGTTTTTGTTTATAGTGAAGATGAGATTTATTTTCGCTAAAGCATTTGATTTGGGTTTTCAGTCTAGTTTTTTATGGATAATTAGATCTGGTAGACAAAATTTGTCTTTTTTCATTACTTTTTTTACAAGGTCGACCTTTACAAATACTTACAAGAGAATGTTCAAAAACTTGTACTTAAACAGAAAGTGGCTGAAGTAAATAAAGTATATTAATACGAAATGTATAAAGAGCACATGCCGTTTGTATAATATACAGAACAATATTGAACAACGCGTTTATATTTCGGCATTTTTATGGATTTACGCTTAATTACACAAACCCTCCGGCCTGTGAGTGACACTCGTGATAGAAACCTCCGGCCCTGGCGGTACGCACGCGTTTGCATCCTTCGTCGCGAAAGGGTTATGAATGGAGATGCCGTTCGAAAGTAGGAGACAATCCACATGATGTGTGTAACAGTATTAGTAAAGGTATGTGGTTCATTAAAAGTCATTTGAGAAAGTGCGAAATTTCTATTGTTACAATATTTTGGTTTGGAAGAGTTTGGAATGAATTAGTAATGAAATAATTGCGTGTTTATAAAAACACAGTTCTTAACTGGTATATATTTTTCCAGAGGTTTGCATCATTTACTCTCTTTAAAAAATATCCTTGAGAAGCAAAATTTTACAGGAATTTGTTCTTTAAGTCCTAAAAATTTTAGTTTATCTCCTTCGGGCAACAATGTCTTCTTTTTTCAGAATGTTCTAAATTTCGTTTTTAGAAGCTTAATTCTTCATGGAACTGTTCCAAGGGTTTTAAAAAATTTCCATTTGTGCCATTTCAACATTAGAATATTATTCCTATTTTTAGAATTTAAATTTGATATGAATCTGTTCTTGTAGTAATAAAATGTTCCATTTTTACTCTTTCGGACATAGCACTATGTTTCTCCCAGTTTCCCCAATCATAAAGTAGAAAAAAGCGCAATGTTTCTATTTCGGCCAGTTTTGATGAAATTTTTTTTTTTCCCAAGGGTAGACTATAATAGGATTTTTTTTAAAATCTTTTTTCTCTCATGCAAAGTTTTACCTTTATTAATCCTCTTAAGTGACAATTTTTAAAGCTTCTTAAAATAAAGGATCTATTTAGTTTTTAGGATTTGAAGAATCTGGCTTGGAGATCTTTGAGCACTTACGAGATTGCTATAGGGAGAGAGAGTATTAGCTTTAAGGAACACTGTCGAACTCCTCAAGTATAATACGAAAAACCTTATCTATTTCCCTTTGGTAGTAAAATTACTAAAATTTAAAGGATTTCGTGTCATCAATATGATTGACCAATTATCTTCGATGTAAGAATTATTTTATTTTTTGCCCTCAATTATTGATAAACTTATTTTTTGAAATAAGTTCTCTAAAACAATTTTTCAAAAAATAAATGTGGTACATAATTAATATTATTATAAAGTTTTTTTTATATAAAATATATTTAATAAATCACTCTGAAAAAAGAGGAAAGAAAAAAAAATTCTACCAAATAATTAATAGTAAAGGCACAGAATTATTGTAAATATTTTTTTAAAGTGATATTCAATTATTCCTTTGTAACTTCAATAAGAACCCTTGAAAATATATATGTTTTTAAAGAAACAAAAGAAATGAAACAAAAACGGTTTATACAAGTTATTTACAAGATATTCTTACAAATCATATTCTTATAAGTTAATAGAAATGTATATAAATGCACCAAATCTTAACAATTAATACATTTAAAAAAACAGTAAACTAATTAAAATGACATTTCACATTTCTCTGCAGAAAATTATGAATAAAAAATATTTTTTCATTACAAGATATTGCATAGTTACAAATTCAAATGATTTCTTTTTCATTCTATTTCCATGAGTATCCGTTCAGTGAAAACTTTTCTACTTTTTTCTCAAAATATACACACACATAATGCATTCAGTGCTCTCTGACATTCACATCTTTCTTTTATTCCGTATTTGTCTTGCATGACGAATTGGATTTGAATACTAGGAATGAAAAACAAGTTTTTCAAACCATTTCAGTTGATCCTCAGTGGTGGGGATTGTTATCTTGTAAAAATTTGGCAATTTTCGGCAAAAACAAGCTTAAAATACTCGATAGAAAACAACCTCCCGCAACAAAATAGAACAGCAAAATGTATGAACCTAGGCCTTCTCTAAAAAATCCTGAAACATAGAAAAAAAAATTCTTCTCTTCATTAATAACATTTCAAATCACGCAATTCTTTTAATTAAAATTTAAAGGTAATATTAATAAAAAAAGATATCGAAGGAAAATTCAAAGAACATTTAATATCAAAACAAAAAGAGAAAATACATTATGTTACGTAATTAAGAAAATATAGAAAGAAAAAGAAGAAGAGAAGAGAGAGAGAGAAGAAAAGTCCGTGGGGAATACGACCTCTGACAAGAAAGTTCGGTGAATAGTCCTATAACACTAACCCAGATGAAATATTAACGAAAGTCACCTTACTGTCCTTTGAAATAACCACCTCCCATAACTATGCACCGCTGGGATCTGCTATACATGTCCTGGAAACATTGCAAGGAGTCTTCTTTTGGGATAGAGTTCAAAAGCCTCACGTTTCGTTGGATGTTAGGAATATCATGAAACCTATTTCCTTAGCGAGTTTAAGTTGTGCGTATAGGAAGAAGTCTGGAGGGTAATGATCTGGCGAGTATGTTGGATGTTCAATGTGCACCACCCCTTTTTTTGTCAGAAACTATTTGACGATATTGGCTGTGTGAGGGTGAGCATTGTCGTGAACAAAAAACCATGAACCTTGTTGTGCGAACTGGGGCCATACCCTACGGATACCCCACGTTTTTCTCAGCCCTGAATACTGGGTAACAATTTGTCACACGACAGTTAATCTGCAGTTCATCAGCTATCATGCGCACAGTTAATCGGCGATCTTTCACTTTCTCAATGTTTTTGTTATTGACAGTGGTTGCCTGTCTTCCACTAAAGGTTTTGTCAGAAACTTTCCCCTGCTTTTCGAAAACGGACGAACCATTCGTATACACGCTTCATCGGGCCAGCATCGCAAAAGTGATTTTTCAGTTTCTTGCCAATCTTAAAACAAAACTTTAAATTGATCTTTTGTTCTTTCATTTTTCTGAACTCAGTTAAGAACCAATGCACGTAAAAAGCACTTTGTAAAACAAGTCTTACATGGAACACAAACGAAGCTTAACTGAACAAGGATGGGGACAGATGGTCAACACTTACTGTTACGTATGTGCAGCGTTTTGTTTTGCCAGTGTTACCAGTCCGGTCACTCTGATTTCATTCATCGAACTTTAGAGTCAGAGGTTGTACTTTTGAATTAATACTTAAACACTACATCATTAAATGAATATCATTAAAATGTCACGAAATATGAAAAAGACATTAGAGGAATCTAAAATATGAATTCTTTTATAGTAAGATCTACATCTTTTTAATTTAGATATAACTAAAATTGTAAAAATGTAAATTTTAATTTTCAATATTCGTGACATTTTAATGATATTCATTCAATCCCCAAATTTTTTCTCTCTTTCACTATTTTTCTCTCTCATAAAAAACAAATATACATAGTCCTTTTCCTTTAATTGTGGAAAGCTTGGTATTGGTAATTTTAATTTCTAAGGACGAACATACATAATTTCAAGAATAAATAAAAAATAAATTATGGTAATTAGCACATTAAGAAAAACGAAGTGTTACAATATACAATCAAAATATGATCCTTTTAATCAGTATTCATCCATGCCCAGTTTATTTATTAATAAAAATAAATGATATATAAATATGCAATAAATAATCTGGTACTAATTATACGCCTATGTTTTAAACCATATAATGCATTTATATTATATTATGTTAACGTTTATACTCAGGGTGATTCTACGATCATAGGACAAACTTGTAGGGGTTATTGAGGGTACTAGGTTCGCATTAAAATTTTTATTTAACTATAATGAAGGGAAATACTTACATTTTATGCTATTTCTTGTTTTAATAAATATGTTTAAAAATGCATACGATATGTAGAATTTTATTTATTATTTTTATTTTTGTTGAAGAAATAGTAATATTTTATGCTGTTTATTTTTATGTCAAGAACTGTCTTAAAATGATACAAAACTAATATATTATAAAACTGTAAGCCTGCGTATATTATTGACATCTATTCTCTGCATGCATTATTGCGGAAATAGAATTGTTTCAAAAATGTCCTACTGTGGCACGCTAAATCATATTGGTAGATTAGTTTGGCACACCACAGCTAAAAGGTTGCCAACCCTTGGTCTAAAGGGACGTATTAAGGCAGGAACGGAAACAATGACACGGGAGGAAAAATGAGTTGATTTACAAAATCAACGCAATGCACTTCTTTGTAACAGTACATTATTCACAATACAAGTTCAAAATTGTGACCACCCAGATTAATATGAACTATAGCTGTGATTGCCTGGCAATGCAGAAGGTAAAAGGTGGTAATGAGCCGGAAGAACCTCGATTCAATGCATCAATGGAAGAATGTCATTCGCAACTGTGATTTTGAGCGTGATGGGTGAGTTTAGGAATAGTGAAAATGCTATCCTATGTATGGCGCCACTAATGGGAACACCAGAACAATGCTACCGTTGTACAGGATTTAGTGGACCAGTCCAATCCTCACCCCGTTAGCCAGATTTATCCAGCTTGGATTTTTTTTTCTTTCTATGGGAGAAATCTCAAGAGCATCATTTACGAGAATCCCCCTTTGACTCACTAGAGCAGTGATTCTCAAAGTGGTCTATATGGACCCTCAGGGGTCTATGACTACCTCCAAGGAGTCTACGTCTGCGAAAAAATAATTTGGGGGTCCAAGAAGTGTAAACGGGGTCTACGACAGCCTAAACCAGATTGTCTACGACAGCCTAAACCAGATTGTGACTTTAATTTTAAAAGAAAACTTAATCAAGTGTGTGAGCGACTTATATTTGAAGCCACTCCTTCACCTTCCTGCCTACCTAAAGGTGTGGGGGGAAACAAAGCATCATCAGAAACTTCCATAATAATTATTATTTTATTACTATTCAAGCACACTAATCAACCACAAGTAAAACTACAAGAGAAGACCCTCGGAGTGATATAAAGAGAGCAATCTACACTTAGTAAACAAACGCAAGTAACCTGTTTAATTTAATCTACTTCAATCTATCTCAGATTGTTAATTCTATATATATAAATGCACTAACTTATTATAGTGGCAAACTACGCTCTTAACTCAAGTTGTGATAAGGAATTATATGTCACCTACGCGTATCACCGCAACAGTTCCTCTGCTCCTTCTATCTTACATTTACAAAACCTTGACTTTATATAGTCAAACTAACATACATATCAAGTTTCTTCTTGAGGGATGGCTGTGAATTAACGCGAAAGCTATCCCGAAAGTTTCCCCACGAGGATTATTCAAAAGGTCACGTATAGATCCATCACAGGTGTAAGCCATATTTACCTATTTAGCAGCATTACTTACTGAATTTACTGGGGATAATTAGTGATTACAAGGCGACAGAATACATTTTATTAAAAAAAAGGACCAACATATCAGTGTTTCTTGCCAGAATCAAGCTAAAAAAGTTAATTTTAACAGTTTCTCAATTTGTCACAGAAAATCTGCCAGAAAAATGACGTTTTAACCTATATTCAACTTTTAAATACCCTTTATTCAGGGTTTGAAACTAGGTGCTTTAAGAATGCTTTGACTATAGTAATATCACAGCAGATAATGAAATCCTGTTATCACATTTAAAAAAAGCAAAAATGTCCGATTTCAAGAGGAACTGATTTTAATAGCCCTAACGAAGATATTAAAGTAAAGTTTAGAAACGAATGTCGGCAATTTTGGCTTTAAAAAGATATGCCTGTTATTTATTTCGAATCATGGAACATCTTAAGAAAGTTTTTAATTGCTTTTTTTAGATAGGAGGAGTTTTAGCATGGTTGTTAATCTCCAAAATAAAAACAGAAAAAAGAAAGAAAGAAAGGTTGGATGTTACTAACCGATGAGATTGAGAGTTAAACCAGAAAAAATTGATGCCAACTGTTGAAAATGTGTTATTTAAGCAACAGATTCATCCCACCCATTAAAAACAATTGTTTGTTGCTCAGTTATTTTATGTAACAATTATTTTATATATTAATTAAATTTTAATTTATTTAATTAATGTGTTTCTCAAGTTTTAAACATTCTGCTTAACTCCAGTTAGAAACATAATACCAGCTGTCAAAAACATTTAAGTTGATAGATTTGCAAAAATTTAATTTTTTAAGGGTCTACAGTGTAGACCCTTTTGTGTAGAATCTACACAAAACCGAAAAACGTGGCAAGGGGTCTCTGAGACAAAAAAGTTTGGGAACCTTCTCACTAGAGGATCTAGTTACACAACTATTCATTGCGGCTGCAAGCATGCCCGAAATGCTCGATATTTACTATCAATGTATTCACCAATACCTTCTGCAACGCTGCCAAGTATGTATTACTGTTGGTGGTCGCAGTTTTGTACATTTATCTTAAATACTGTATTGCTGCAAAGAAGCACTTTGTATTGATTTTGTTAATAAACTAAAATTTCCTCCCGTGTCATATTTTGCGTTCCTGTCTTAACATGCCACTTTAGTTCCTACGCTCCTAGACAAAAAAAATAAGTCTTGGTACAATCAATCACTCATCCAAGTTTGTCGTAGAGTCACCTTGATCGTAGAGTCACTTTGTATTTAACAACGTTTATTTCTATAATAAAAATATTTAATTTTAATATTTCTGCTTAGGATACTTCGGAAAATAATTTAGTTGACTGTAAAATATTTTACGGCACAATAGAATATCCATTGGCATGGAAGAATTATATTTTGGCTATAAATGAATGAAACCTAAACTTGTTCTTTTTAGTTTAAATGCAAGTTACGTTACGAAAGTAAGTTCCGTCATTGTTTTTTGATACAGAAGATTGTACAGCAGGTGAAAAAAGAATTGTCTCAAGAAACCACATTTGTTGCTAGTCAAATGTCGGAAGAAGCATTAGCGTAGGAAAAATGATGCATGCGTAGAGAGCCAAGGAAGAGGGAGAAAAACCAGACCTGCGTGTCCGAGTTCATTCAAGTACAAATTATGATGGCAGACAGACGAGTGTAAATGGTGTCATCAATCAGTGTGCTATTATACTGTATGAAAGGGCACGTAGGACTTGTGTGTCCATCATACATGGACGCCTACAGATCATCTATTGTTATAAGTCCATATTTCGTTACATGATAGATCGCTGGTGTTGCATATTCAGTGAAGAAAGGCAGAATATGGAAGATGGTGGTTGAAATGGAATAATGGTGTCAGAGTTCTCACAATGCATATTAGTGCACAGGTCCATCACATGATCCATGATGTATGCGTTTCCGAAAAGGGTCTGTAAGCTAAGCTCCGAGAAACCTGGCATTGGATAACAAGAGTACAAGAATGGGAATTAGCCTCGATCACTTGGTGTAGTACGTGCGAGAGAGAAATCAGTTTCTATTCAGAATCCTTACAGGCAATGCGACATGGGTATTCTTCTTTACCTTGAAATCAAAACTATCTCAATGACGTGAAAGCATCTCAGTTCACTAGTGAGGAAAATGACTCTTCCAAAACAATGCTGAGGGGGAGGGGAGAAAGTTTTGCGACAATTCCTTATGCAGCAAGGCACCGAGTTTTACCCTAGTAGTTTCTTCACACTGATCATACTTCACAAAAAATGTCATCGGCGACAATGTCGAGAAATGGAGCATTCTCTGTGGTTTATGATACCACGATAAGAGTTTTATTGTGAATAAAGTAACAGTGTAAAAAAATGACGAAACTTACTTTCGGAACGCCTCTAGTAATTATTGTGTAATAGTTTGAAAAAAAAATTCAAAGTACATATACTTTGCATAATCTTGGATGAACTCGGTTATTAATGAAGATAAGTTTTTAAAAACCTCAACTAATCTATGAGAAGGAAAACCTTTTCATAAAGTAATGCACATGAATGGAATAATAAAAAACTTACTTATTAAAGGTGGAATTATAAAGCTCAGCGGAACAAACAAGATGTATATCGATGCCACAGCAAAAACTTTTTTGTCACCCTGGAAGAACTCGGAAGCCATTACATTACTCAAAACTCCCAATACCCCCACAGAACTTCCCAAGAACGCTAAAGAAACGATTAGACCACAAATTTCTGATGAGAATGATACGAACAGCGCAGATAATCCAAAGATAAAGAACATAACTGCTGAGAAATTTGAAACTGATAAAAACTGTTTGTCCACCACCCAACCCATACTTATACGTCCAATAAAATTCCACAGAGCCTCAATCATTAGAAGATATTTCCCATTACTTCTGTTAACACCTATATCTACAGCGAAGTCTACTTCAACAGTAAACATTATCCAAGTAAATACAAGAAATGAACTTTGTATGTAGGAAATTATCAAAAACAAAGGATCAAAAAATAGACTGAATGCCTTCCAAGAATTATTTTTTTTAATTTTCTTTATTAATATAGGTCTATTAATTTCGATTGGAGGTTGCTTAGCCTGTATGTCAACTTCTGTAGAACAATCACGGCAAGTGATATATTGTTGTGTATCAGAGGATATTGCTGATGAGCTATTTTCTTCTTTATTTTTTCTTTCTTGTGTGACAGGTATTTTCTTCAAGCAATTCAGTGTGTTATCGTTATTACACTGCATTTCCTTGGTGAAGCTGCTTTCCATTGTTCTTGCCGGTGGAGATTCTTCCCAGTGTTGAGTTAACAAACTTTTCTGATTGTTTTCTTTTTGCTCTGGTAATTTTGTTTTCTGCGAAGTGATGACAGTATCTGATGTTTGCTGTGAAATCTGGTAATTATGCTTAAGAAACTGATCATTTCTACTAATCAATACAGGTTGCTTATCATTTCTTCCACTGCAATGCGAGTTTTCAGTTGTTTGGCAATGATCAGGTGAAGAGACAGCTTCATTTTTATTCGTACACACTGCTCCAACTAAATTCTCTCCATTTCCATTTCTAAAGGGAATCGAATCATTCTTGTTGTCTGGCATCTTCAGAAGCATGGCTGCTGGCACAGCATTAAGAATAAAGGCAGAAAGGATAAAAAATGAACCTGACAAACCGTACATGTTTAGAATATAATCATAAAACGGTACATATGCTAATGCTCCTAAGCTGGATCCTCCCAAAGAAACACCGTTAGCTGTCATAAAATCGTTTTTGTAATGGTGATTCAAAATTGATGGTAACAAATTGTTCGCCATGCTGTATCCAAAGCCTGAAATTAAAGCAGATACTACAATCATAAGCATATGAATAGTTTTCTTAAAAATAAATCATCGAGGCTTCAGCTTATGAATATATTAAAAACTTATACAATATACAATAACAAATGATGCTCGAAGAATTGAAAATTCACCCGATGTTTGTTGTTCATTATAAATTTATTAGACAAGAGGAAGAAAAATAAATGCTAGTAATAAAGGGAAAAACTGCGTGTGTGTGTTTTATTTAAAAAATTGCGATTGGTGTTATTTTCTAAATCTTCGGATGCTGGGAGATTAAATAAAAGCACGAACAGATAAAATAATGCTTAATTCAACGAAAGAAAATTAACCTTTGTGCTTTTTCTTTTAGAGAAAATAATTCAAACGTCCTTGAATTTTCTTAAACGCAAGAAAAGTGAAAATATTAGTTAAAATTCATTTTCCTGTAGCAAGATCTTCAGTTATTAAATTGCTAAACAGAAATTATTATACATAAAAAGAAAATTTACTATTAGTTGAAATTTAAAATGAAAAAATTATGGTTATTAAATGATTGTTTTATTATTTCGTTTAAAAAGACTAATGTGAAGGATTGATATTTGTTCAAATTTTTTTGTTCATATAATACTTTGCATCATTAACTATGAAGTGTTATTTTATGTTATATTTTCAGAATTTAGATTCTATTATTTCAAACCCAATATTTTAAAACCTAACTTACCAAATAGTATTCCATAGCACAATGTAATAATGTGGATGTGTTCAGCAAAGAAACAAGCGCTTATTGCTATAGATGAAAGAAAGCATCCGATAATTGTTATTCGTTGTAATCCGAATTGACATCCTAAGTAACCAACAACAGGGCCTGTAAATATAATTTTTTTAATAATTCATTAATAAAACATTTCACGGTATAAATATTAATCAGTTTTGATGACAGATTATAAAAGTCGATATGGTATAATTTCTTTTCGTTATGTTGTAAAAAGACTTGGTTGGGATGTACCCACTCTGCCTAGTTGTTGGTAGTAGCAATCGCACAGGAAGAAAAAAACTAGGGTCCAATAACAAATAGGATATTACTGTTGGCGCCAGAATGGCATAGAGAACTGTAAAAATCAATTACTTGAAATACTGCTCCCAACCAGAAGTATTGTAGCGTTTTTGTCAATAACTGCAAACCGCTACCATATATGACTTCAGTGATGTCAAACTAGAGTTCGTTGGAAAGCGGAGCAAAGGTATTTTGAATTCTCAGATTTTTGGCTTGCTGTCAGAGGATACCTTAATGGAGTGGAGTTTAGGTAAGAGCTTGGCACAAAATTCTCTTCGGCCTAGACTTAAACCAAGAGTTATGGTGGGGAGAGCAATTTGCTGCAGCAACAACAACACTGCCGTCATTATACCACGAACTTGACAACAAATCTATACATATGACTGGTTATTAAACCGATTGTGTTACCATTCTCGATCACTATTCCAAGAAAAATTTACCAACATGATAACAATAGTTCCCATATCCCTGCTGTCACCCAACGCTCTCTGCAGAGAGTTGACATGTTTTCTTCGCGTGTGAGATCACCAGATCTTTCTTCTATTGAGCACGCATGAGACATAACTAGAATCCATCCTACACAGAATATAGTTGATATGATTGACAAAACGCAATAGAGGTGCGTATGGTCTAACCTCCCTGAGGAAGTTTTGAAAGGGAAAAATTACTTTCAAGTTGAAAAGTGGGTTGCTTTCCGCTTAGACAATATACAAAATGTAATGAGATAAATCTGCCTTACTTGTGTATATGTACCGTTCCTTTCCAGTAAAGTATCATTCCTGTTTAATAAATAATATAACACGACAACCCTGAAAACGAATTACTTACAAATCAAGTGACAAAAATACCTCATCGAAAAGTTCATTTTTTTCTATGAGTACGTTAAAATAATCGGACGTGATAGAATTCCTTAACCCGAGATTCATAAAGTGCTTTAATGCAATCTGACAACTCATCGCAACTCATCTCGAGTTTTCGAACGAGGTTGGTGTCCCTTTTCTATTCGAATTAATTTCCATAAATTCTTTATTGATTCCATTCATATCTAAAATATAGGATTCCAATATTGGATTTAAAAAATAGGATCTGAATATTTTTAATTTTTATCGATAAAGATACATGGAAAAATAGGTTTGGATATATTTTGCTATCCCAAACATTTATATAGGCTATCGAACATTTATATAGACCTTTAAAACTTAACTAGACAAATGAATTATAATAGTAGACAATGCTCCAAATAGTTTGGGGAAAACTCGGAAGCAGAACATGATTGTATAAAGAAACCGAATTACGTATTAGGCCCAACACCAGTGGCTAACACAGACTACTTTAAAGGGAACGATTCAAATTTGAAACTATGTGTACGAAAGCGCCGTGTAATCTTTACGATAAAAAAAATTTCTGTGCACGGGGAAGAGTGTTGGACCTCCAAATCCCAACCTTGTATACTTTACTACCGTACTCAATAGTATGCCTCGAATGTATATATTTATTCTCGAAATAACAAATGCCTGAATTTTTATGATTCACGCTTCAGGTCACAATAAACGTTTTAAGGGATAGAAACAATTTAAGGGATAGAAAGATTTATTTACCTAGAAAATTATTTACGCGCGCAGTATTAACTGCCATCTTCGGATTTTCTATAACAAATGTGAATAGTGAGTCCTCGATTTAATAGTTAAAAGAAAGGTTTGAGAGCCAGGAATTAATAATAAGCACCTATATATGAATAAATTGTTGCAAATTGAATCCGCTAAATAATGTTACCGCTTCGAGAAAATTGCAAGAGTTTGGAAGTCCACGTCAGAATGCAGATAAATTTCATATCTAAATCTAATCTTATCTATCATCTGCTATGACTGATCAAGATTTTCTGAGGCTCTGGGCTCTTATGCAAAAGTAGGCCACCATTCAGACCCATTTAAGTAGACAGTATAAAGAATGCGTTAACACAGTTTCTGAGAATGTGGGGAGAATGTCGGGGCGATGAAAATTATGATTGTATATTGGGTCGCAACTATTGAAAGTTTGAGAAGCATTGCGTTAACATATATCTATACAAACAATAATCCTTGACAAATAAATGTGTGTGAGTTGCAATTTCAGAAACCTCTGCACAAACTGACAGCCACTTTTAGCTTAAATGGTGATAAATGATGTTAGGCCAATGCCTAGACAGGGCAACGGGCATGACTTAATAAAATAGTCTTTCCATTGTGGCCAGTAGGCATATAATTTGAAATTTCCTTTTTCTTGGAGAATATACCGGGGGATAACATTGGACGCGACTAAAATTATTTGGATCACGATCTTATTGAGGCTGAGTAAAAGCCCTCTACCGAGGATGAGACCCTGGGCTCCGGGTTAGTTGGCCCACACCTTAAAACGTCCCTCATCATGTGATAATTGAGGATAATAACATTAGAAATTAATTTATAATATAATCATCAACGTAAATCAAGATTTTTTTTAACATTAATAATGTAATAGATCTTATGCGAAAATAAACTAAATGCTGTAAAATTTCTGTATGTGACTATCAAAATTGAAATAACTCGGTTAATTCCAGTGAATATAAATGATGCCATTGAGCCGTAACTTTTCTGAACAAAAACAGCAGAAGTACCAGAGAAAGAATTCCAGGTTCAGTACCATCTCCACGTTGTTGATAAAAAGGGAAATTATTTGCGTTTTAAGGGTACGCTGTTGATTAAAAAAACACATCTACTAGTAGGGAAATTACCCATTGAGTTTTGACAACAGAAAGCCAGTCTTAAAACTGTCAAAGTTGTGTTACGTTTGTCTGAATTTGAATCACATATAACAGGGCATTGTTGCAAAAAAACACTCGGCGTGAAAGTGCGGAAACGGTTTCATCGCATAATAAATTCATCTAAAGTTCTCAGCAATGTTTCCTAGAATTCCGAATATATAACTCGCAAAAACTATCTCAATATCCAGCAACGAAGGTCAAATTAACGAGGAAGTAGTAACAATTAATTATTCAAACCATGAAAAGAAAAGAGTCCATATTTCTGCAAATATTTATTGCTAACTATAAAAATAATAAAATACGGCGGGGAATTTACAAATCAGGCCCAAGCCAATAATTAGAAAAGATATCGCCTAGAAATTAAATATTTGAAACATATCACGAGATAAATTATGTCTACTAGAAAGAAAGCACGTTTTGACAGTATAGAAACAAAATTGCAAAATAGTTGGAATATACCAGTGAGTATAAATATCAAAAAGCTGCTGTTTCAGAAAAAAATTACCCAGGAAAGAATTAGCACATCCAACAATTTATAAGGGATATTGCATCAGAGAAAGGATTAAATTTATCAGACGACGAGTATGATATTGAGGATGTGTAGGATTTGAAACACTTTCACAATCACAATAAATTTTTTCGTCATAAAGCATGGAAATATGAGATTTAATGGAATGATCTACTACTCTGGGCATAATGATGCAATTTCCTGTCAACGTGGTTAGATAATATTGACTTTATCCCATAGATTTCTCCAATCTGTCTTTATTTTCTAAACACACAGGAACCTAAGAAGGGTAAATATAGTTGCAAGTCGGGTAATGTGGAATACCAAGGTCTTGGCTCTATTTGTAGTTGCTAATTCAGGAGAAAACCTTGAACAACTGAAGAAAGACTTATGATGCTTTGCAGTAAGAGAGTTGACGACTTGTTGTCATACCACTCACTACAGTGTAAAAGTGTGTTATGTGATCTATAAAACTTTTTGCAGATAAGATTTCAAACATTTTGATCTGCTATTACACATGATAATTGATCATTAACGTTAAGCATAGTGTATACTTTAAGAGTTGTAGTTTGTAATACAATGGTCGTTTATTAGCTGACAATATTTTGTCATTTTCATTTTCCAAGATGGCGTGTCGGGGATTATGGAATCCCTAGTATTCCATAAAACTCGACAAAATATACCGGATAAAAAGAAAGTTTAAAAATGAGTTTTGAGTAACACTTGATGACTAAACAATAGTTATTAATTAAAAAATAGTGATATAGCCTTATTTAAAACTAAAGTATATTTTTATAAATTGAATGTATTGAAATGAAAACAAAACACAATTTTTCTGCTATTTGGATATTATTCTATATTCTGGACCAGGACATAGCAGTAAAAGTCTTCCTAGCGACTGGTATTTAGCCTGTCAACAGAAATGTCAAATTTTATTCCTTCTATATTCTATTCCTTAAAAATAATTATGTTTTATGAAGTCTTAATTAGTTTTCCAATGTTTTAAACCATCTATTCTATATTACCTGAATATTCCACAGTACCTCCATTTATTATTTTTTTAACACGCTTTTATAAGTTTCTTTTGCGTGTAAGGGAATCTTAGAACTCGATTTTTACCTACTTAAAAAGGTCGATTAATTCGAAATTTTGCACACTTGTCAAGGACCGATGACAATACAATAATTTCATAATTTTGTTCCATTGTCCTTTTCAGGATCGCCAGGAATAAGGATAATCAGATTTGGCGACAAATCCACTTACCACTTCCAGATTTGGCGACTTATTGCACGTATCATTTTTAAATTTGGCGACTAGTTCCATATACCATTTTCAGACATGGCGACTAATTTCATACATCATTTCCAGATTTGGCGACTATTTTCAGATTATCGACTAAAAGCATAAGGTGTAACCTAAGGCGAGTGTTTTGAATTTAAAGCTAATGATATGCAAGTATAAAATACACTTGCGGTTAAAAGAAACAAAACAAAACAAAAAGTGTTTTGTATCTGAGATAGTGGACGGTGGGTGTGTTATCAATTTCTAACCATAATATAAACATTTTTCTGAAAATGAAGATAAAAAAATGCTCGTGCATGTAGAAAAAAAAATAATTTGCGTTCTAACTGCAAAATATTTTTTATTTTTATAAAGCAATACGTTTAGAAATAATGATACGAATTAACATGAAAGGAACACGTTTAAAAAGTGAAAAAAAAAACGATTGACATTTAATATTACCATGTTTTTATGAACTCGCATTCTTTAATGTCTGTCCGGGTGGAATTTTGTAATTAATTTTAAACTGTGTGACTTTAAGAGGAGATAGAGACTTGAAATTTGGACCATAGCTCGGAAGTGGATGACAATGCATGAAAATGTAAAAATATAAAACAAAATACAAAAAAGAGGAATTTTATAATTTTTAGTCCATAAAAAAAATGGTACATTAAAATTTTTTTAATTCGAACTTTTTCTTCTTTATACACTTTTATTTGTTTGACCTGTTCAAAAGAGACGGAATCTAATATAACGATACGAGACTCATCTGAGGCCTCTTAAACGGAGAGAATAAATACACTTCAGACCCGTTAATTAATATCCATTGAAGAGCAAGACTAATTCCACAGCCACGTAATCCCAGCTTCAAATATCAAACTTAAGGATAAATTCAACAATGAATAAATGATAGCTTAAAAAACTAAAAAAAAAAAGCTTTTATTGTAGTCCGAACTAAAAAATGAAAAGTAAATTATAGTTTGAAAAAAACTAAAAAACACGCTTTTATACTGAATCGAACTAAAAAGTAAAAAAAATAATTCTTAATAAAGAATAAAATTATTAACGAGAAAATGAATGTCATTGGGGTAAAAGCGTGGGGTGTTTTATAATTGTATCAATTGTTGTAATTTTTATAACTTCTATTCCGAAAAGCTGAATTAGTGTAAAAATGTAGAACAAAGCACCCCACACGCTTTTACCACAATGACATTCTGTTTCTCGTTATAATCATTTTATTCTTTATTAAGAATTATTTTTTTTTACTTTTTAGTTCGATTCAGTATAAAAGCGTGCTTTTTAGTTTTTTTCAAACTATAATTACAAATAATTGCAATAATGTTGCATTTTGTTTGCAGCAACAAAATTAATACTATTTTTTTTTCACAAGTGATAATTCTTTACAATCGTTGTATCATATATCCATGATGATTTTGTGGAGATTTTTATCAAAACCCTGTAAAGTGATTTTTAGAAATGTAAATGCTATTCCATTGTACCCGACTCTCATATACATACTTTCGGATGCCTACGATTGTGGGGTTTACTTCAATATAACGTAATGACCGAATGGAATAATACAAACTGTATATTTTCGAAGATAAACCAATCCGTGTATAAGCCGAAAGTACGTTTTATCTTCAAAATTTAATTAAATTTCGAAACCCGCTTATAAGCCAAATTGAAAGAAAGAATTCTTGAAATTTTCAAATATGTTGCCACGTGGATAAAAATGTTGTGTAACGAGTGGGATATTTTAAAATCCAATTTCTGTAAAGTAAAACGCCAGACGCACAACGCGACAATAGTTTTATTTCTCAAATTTGTAAATTAAATTTCATGTGTGCAAGTCAATTATTGCAAAAAGAGTAACATTTTTAATCCGTACAAAAATTTTAAAATTTTTCTTTAAAGATTTAAATGGTTAGTATTTTGTAGTATTTTGAGAAAACAAAATCTGTGTGTGTTTTACGTAATCTTACAACAGGGCTTCTCTAACTTTCAATATTTGCGACCCAATTTTCAATCATAAATTTCATCGCGGCCCCTTTCATACAATAACAATGTATTTAATTCAATAATAAAGTACTTTGACGTAAATCTATAATACGACTTTAATTATAAACCATACACATTATCAAGATAAATATTAAATTTTATATATAATTTTAAATATGACAAAACCATGGAATCAATGGTCAATATTAAACTTGTTCTAAACTTAGTATTGTTAAATTAATTATCAAGAACATCGTGCAGTTCTGATATATTTATAAGTGTATTATATCACTGTAAATGTGTACTTTATTATTTATTTCGTCAGAATGTATAATGCTGTTTGTAAAAAATGCAACACCAGGAAGAAATCATCAGAATAAAATGAAATTTAATGCACAAACGACTTGTATTAATACAAATAAATGACGAAATTTTCAAAGCAAAAAAAAACAATATTACTTGCTTTGAATCAGTATTCAGTGTAGCCACCAGGCACTGCAATAAGTGCTGCTATACGACGTGACATGGAATCAAACAGATTTTGAATGTCTGCTTGTGAAAGAGAATTCCATGTTGCCTGTATACGCAGCAAAAGTTTGTCTTTTGAAGCTGCAGGATGCAGATAACAAGCAAGACTCCGACTAAACAAATCTCACACGTGCTCAATGGGTGGTGACATATCAGGTGAATAAGCAGACCAAGGATGAAGATACATGTGTTGGGCTGAACAGTCTTAACAACATGTGGGCGTGCATTATCCTGCTGAAAGATAACTCCAGGGAAGCCTTGAAGAAAGAGAACGACTTCGACATATATATATATATCTTATTTAAAGTAATGTCATCTTCTTTTACTAAAGCACTTGTAGTTTTTGTTCGAGTGAACGGAAAATAATAAACTTAGTATATTTATAAAGTTAATAAGATGACCTTTAAAAGAAATTCATAAAAGAAATTGTCAATTTTTGGCAAAATTCACAAATGTAGGGTAGTCGGATACCTTAAATGAAACTAACCCGTTTAATGTCAGACTAGGATTTATACATCCTAAGTTTTATTTGATGGTTTACAATTTTTCAACGCTGAAAAGACTGTTTCGTGAAATATTTACCTGGAAATTCTAGAGATTTTCATTATGCCACTCATCAGAGAAAAAATGCCAGATATTAACATTTATCAACAGAATAGCACACCTTGTCACTACCACAACGACGTTACATCTTACCTCATTGCTGAGGTACTAATTTAGATTGGTAGTGGAGGTGTTCTTCAATAGTCATCACTTTCATCCTATCTTTCATCAATAGATTTCAATGTATGGGATTTTGTCAAGGATTAAGTATACACTCTGCCATTTCCTGCATCAATTCCTGAACCAAAATAAAGAATCTAAGCTGCAATTCATTTAATAGACGGAAACCAGCTGAAAAATATGTGTTGCAAGCACTGAGTAACTAAAGGAAGCCACATTGAACATTTGGGATAATGGTAAACTTGGACTATTTCTCTGTCTCACAACGATTTATGCCTTAATTTTTTTCCTGTAAATTAAAAGCAATAAATCATTTTCTTGCCCAACTAATTTGTAGACTCCCTGTGTACTTTACTTTCACAGATTTACAAATCCTTCCTTATTTTTTCAGTGGCTCGACAGCCCAGGGTGGGCTTTGACCTTCTCAAGAAGCCTTTTCCAGGCCAGCCTTCTTCCTGCTAATCCATATTATATTTGGCCTGCCTTTTCTCCGTTTGCCAATTGGTTGGGCATTGAAGATTTTTTTAGCGGTGCGGTCTTCGAACATTATGACAACGTGGCCTGTCCATTTAATTCGTTGTACTTTAATGAAGTTAACGATGTCAGATTTTTTATATGAAAGACAGGGTTCTAAATTTGATCTTCGCTACGTGCCTTTTTTTAAATTCCACCAAAAATAAATCTTAATATCTGCCTTTGGTAGATATTTATGTTCTCATCTGCTCGAGATGTGGACCAAGTTTCACATGCATAAGTTTTATTAGCCTATCCATAATACCCACCAAAAGTGGTTTAAATTTTTAATTTATGATTCTGCATTTTTAAGTGCAGTGAACATCTACGGAATATATCAGCTTATTTTCTAACCTCTATAATATTAAATGTACGGAACAACATATTAAATAAGAACAACTTCATCATTGAACCAATTTATTAGTAATGAATACTTTTAAAAGCTTATGGAATAAAATAAAGTACCTGATAAATGAGACATCACTGAACGAAAGACGTATGGAAATGATGCTTGTTCTCTGTTAACATTATACCTTGTAAGACTTGCAATAAACATCAGGGCTGTCAACCTCATTAGCCCTAAATGAAGAAAACTCACAACACCGCAAGCACAAGCTATGTACCATTTTGATATGAACTTTGTAACAGACTTCATGACCGCTTAACCTGTTAAAAGAATTTTGAAAATTATAAGTACATCTGAGGAAGCTTATAAATAACTTAACATGATATCATGTGCATAAGACCGGGAAATGTGATGTAATAAAATCCTTTTAAAGAAAGTTGAATGCATTTACATCCATTGATTTAAATAATATTACTCTACACAAATTCTGCTAATACGAAATTATTTAAATTATACTGTACTAGAGCTGTGTGCGTGTGTGATTCATACCCGTTCTTCGCACAGGTGAATTGAAAAATTAAGCAATATAGAGTGAAGGACAAATAAGTTTCTAATGAGTTAATTTTACGTGAATTGCAAATTAAACAAAAAAAAAATCTTTTTGAATATCTGAGCTGAACAACAAATCGTATTTGTTAAATTTTAAGTCCTTAGGTCTAATAGCTGATCAAAAGGATTTTTTTATTCATAACCCCCCTGTAACTCACTTATGGGTCGATTTTCGAAAACATCTTCCTAAGCTGATCTCTGCTCAGCAGAAATAACATATTGTTACAAATTTTGTGTAGTGAATGCTTAAAGTAGTGAAAATAATTTATATCTGGATATGTAATACGTTAATATACTTTTTGTTGTATTTATTTTAGGTTAAAATTGTAATATTCGCAAGCAACGCCTTTCCTAATATTATAATAGAGAATCAATAGAAACATAGCGAAATGTTAGCGATAGAGCCAAGTTGGCATCATTTTTGGCGACAATGGTGGCAACATGGCGATTGTTTGAACGGTGCAGAAGTTAATATGCTGTAGCGCCATCTGGTAGGGAGCTTCAACAAAGAGAATAGCGAAAAACCTTCTCCACAAAAAAATACATATACGTGCCAGTTTTCATAGTGATCGGTTGAACGGTGTTGGAGTGAAGCGAGGTTATATATACAGACATCACTTTTTATATATATATAGATTAATATAAATTTTCTTTTAAGCCGCTTTCACATGTGGCAACTTTGAGCTAGTTAACTCGTTTTCTATTACCACTCCTCTAGTGTGCAGAGGACAAAGAATTTTCCTTTCACACGTGGACACAAAGTTGACTGTAAAGTAAGATTCATATTGGGAAAGGAAGCGTTGGACTTATCCGTACAATATATATAATTAAGTCCGCTGAAAGCAGTACAAAGCTTTCTTCATTTAAAAAAAAAAAAACGTTGTTTTCCTTATCACCGCTATGTGTAAAAAATAAATAATTTGCTAAAACGACATGAAATTGCAGAATTTTTAAGTAAAATAAAATTTATATCTAATACTAAAAAGAAGACATTTTGCTAAGCATATTAAAATACAATTCGAAATGTAAAAGTATATATCGATTATTATTTAAATTTTCACGAAAGAGTTTGAGTTATTTAGGAATTTATATATATTATAAAGTTTGAATTTATATATATTTTATGAAGGAATTTATATATATTATAAAGTTAACTCAAAGAGAATAGAAGTTGGTAAGAGAAAAAAAATCTCAAATGAACGCATTATTTTATAAACAATTTCAATCAACAATTTTGCAAGTTAAACAAAAACAAAAAAGCCTTTTGCATATCTCAGCTGAACTAAAACCCCATATTTGTTAAATGCTATTGGTATAATAGCTGATAAAAAGTATTCTTTTTTAATTTTAACGCCCCATAACTCTCTTGTGGGAAGATTTTTGAAAACATCTTCTTGAGCTGATTTCTGCTCAGCAAGTATACCACATTGTTACAAATTTTGTAAAATGAACGCTTAAAATATCTGAATGCGTAATATGTTAATATTACTTTCTGTTGTATTTATTTTATGTTAAATTTGTAATATTTGCAAGGAACGCCGTTCCTTACATTATAATAGAGATTCAATGGAAACATAGCGAAATGTTTGCAATAGAGCCAAGTTGGTATCATTTTCGGAGTCTACGTTGGCAACTTGGCGATTGATTGAACGGTGCAGAAGTTGCTTTTCTGTAGCGCCACCTGGTGAGGATCTACAACAAAGTGGATAGCCTCAAACTCTTCTCCACAAAAAGATACATATACTTTCCAATTTTCATAGTGATCGGTTGAACGGTGTTAGAGTGAAGCGAGTTCATATACACAAACATCCATTTTTATACATATAGATGACCGCACCTGTTTAAAAACTGACATTATGCATAAGTAAATTTCACGAGGTTTTCTGTTTCTACCACATATACATTCGATACACACACACAATAAATTTTTTTACAGCAATACATTAAAGTTATTATTACATATGTGGTTAATTATGTGATATTTGTACAATTATTCGAAGAATAGGTTTATACTTTTTTCTTTTGTAGCAAAATTTTCTAAATTTTCTTAATTTAACTCAAAGTATTTATTTGAAAACATGAATGAAATGAATGCATTATGCTCAATGTATTTATATGTTGTGTGCAATTTGCATTTACTTAAAAATAGTTAAATTTATTTATTGAAAAATATCATGCATAGTTGTTTTAAAATATTTAATAATATGATAATGTCAAAATCACAATTTCTAAATAAGCGAATATTTTTTTATGCTAAAAATATTTTAATTACAAAAGACACTCATGTATTTTTAAACACTTTTAAAAATTACAAATAAAAATATATTTTCTTCAAAGTAAAAGTTAACCTTAAGTTTTAATTAGTTGATTAGTTTAGTTAATTTCTTTACTTAATTCTTAAAATTCACTTTAATATCTTAATGCTAAAATTAGGAAAGTATACCACTTTAATTTATTAATGAAGGCGCTAAAATTGTTATATATGTGGAACAAATTCTTGAACTAAAGCTCTTTTAATCCAAGATTTAAAATTACCCTTCCAAGAAATGAGATAAAATATTTCAAGATTCGGAACGAAGCAACAAAAATTTATAATCAGTATAAAACACACACACAACACATTATTAAAAATATAAAGTTAAAATCACAAACTCTTTGATACGTATATTAGTTAAAAATAAAACATTTTACTTACTCGTTAAGAAGTATTCTTCACAAAATAAAAAACTGTGTAAATATTTAAATGTAAGTTTTACGTTAGATGATCCGTAAGTGTTTATGTTTCTCTTTCATTAATGCAGTCAATAGGTTAAAACTAAAAATAGCATTCTTCAAGGAAAATTTCGGCTCCTTCAGTTTAATACCAAATAAGTTAACTGTAAGATACTCAACTAAAAATTAGCATCTTCTACATTTGATTACGTTGCTTATCATACACAGTTAAATTAAACATTGATAAAACGGAAGATGTCAACGATATATACTTTTTAAGTGATTCGACCTTTAAGGATGTTTCACTAATTGTGACGAGCATTTGATCTTATTCAGATTTTGCGATGTTTCACTTGATTACAAAGACGAAGAGTTGGGAATTAGTCCTGTAAATTTTTAAGAAAACAAAAACATGCGAGCTATTTTAAAGTTATTGTTCAAATGTAAATTTATTTATTTTTTACTGAGATTGAATTTTAGGATTGATCAGAGGGGAAACACAAAACATGCACTTGTAACACTTTTTGATCTAAGAAATTACAAGCAAATTTTGGTTATAATTTAAAAACGAAAATTGAATAATTATTTACTAAAAAATATACAGTAGAACGTAGTTTATTCGAACGTTTATTATCCGGAGCGTCAAATATCCAGAACAAATTCGGGTTACGTTTTCGAACAATGCAATGCTCAGCAGTTGTTTCGCGTGAAGCTAAAAGTGACGACAAAATCTAAGATGAGGGAGATTTGGCGAATTTCATTTGTGTGATTAGTAAACATCTGCGGGGAATATTAGGTCAGTTTGTTTCCAAGTGAGGGAGTGTATACATGCTCTTTTGTTGAATTTTGTTGTTGTAGAAACCAGGCTGGCATGCAATGCAGAATACTGGATTTCAAATTCTAAATGATGATTTCCGTGCAAGAAGAATCCGACCCGTTCAACGATAAAACAGATAAAGACAAGAACAACAACAATAACAAAAGTAGCAAGGGTCCATCAAATTCTGACACATTTCCTGCGTTAGAGACAGCTATGGAGTGGTACGAACAACAATCAGACTATTGTCCTACTCAACTACTGCTATTCAAGAGAATCAGAGACCTTGCAGAGAAAAAAACGAAGGTGTAAAATGATACAGTGAAAAAGTGATTAATTATTCGCGACATTTGGGCACATATTTTGCCTTTTCTTTAAGCACCTTTTACGCATGTGATGATTTTCAATATTCGTATAGTGTCCAGTTTTATATACTACATGGATTGCATTCGGTTATCCGAACAATCGTGTGTCTGAACGATGTCTGATCCCAATTGATTCGGATAAACGACGTTCTTCTGTAATTCACTTTACACCATTATTAAGAGATACACAGTTTATTATGGTTAGATTTACGATTTATTATTTAGAATCGATTGGAAGTATTATTTTAAGAAAATAATACATTGAACATAAGTTATAAAAATAATTTAAGAAATATAAGCAATCAAATATAAACAACAAGAAACCAACCGATTTTTTTTTTTTTTTACTAAAGTTAAATTTTGAAAAGATCAGTTGGAAGTAAAACATTCACTATGAAACACTTTTTAAACCTGAAAATTAAGCAAGTTTCTATTAATTTAAATAAGAAAACTGTTTAATTATTGTTTTAAGAAAAATAAATGATTTTTACAATTATTAGGAAATATAAATTATCATCGTCGTTTAAGATTAAATTATTTAATGTTTTTTGTAAGTATTACTTTAAGAAATGACACATTGCATTTAATTTTTAAAAACAATTTATAAATTATAAGTAATGAAATAAAATTCGACTGTTTTTACTGTGATTGAATTTAAGAAAAATCAGTTGAAAGCAAAACATGAACTTGTAAAGCTCTTTAAATTGGAAAATTATAAGCAAAATTCGATTTAATTGTGTCAGCCCAACTGGCTTTTGTTAGTAAATTTATCATATTTTGCATACTTTTCATCGCATATTCTAACGGCTCTTTTTTTGTAGCCCATATCATTGGCAAGCTTGACAAGCTTGATATTTGAAGTTTTCTGAGCTTAGTTTTTGGTTTCGGTTTCACTTTAAAGACTTTTTCAATTGAATTAATTAAAATATTTTCGAGCAAAACCAACTCTTTCAGTATGAAAGGGTTATTAATTTCAATTTTCATTACTAAAATAATTTTTGTTTGCTTATGTTTTGAGTCCTCATAGATGCTTAATTAAGATTGATTTCAAGGCCAATTTTGTTTTTATAAATAATTTATATATAGTCTATATGACTTAAAAGCTTTGTCATCAATTTTTTTTCTGCTGAGAAAATGCCACGGCCAAAACGTTCTCAAGTCTTCATGAGAAACAGTATTAGGAAGAGATGGATTACTACTGAAAATGATGTATCTAAAAATTGCCTTCAGCTGATACTGCAATTAGATTTCTGAATATAAGTATTGCCGATAAAATTGAATATTTCCATGATGTTTCAAATTAATTTATATAAACATTTAGTAGCACTGTATAACAGTATATTTAGCGTTTCGCGTTTCCACACCACAGGTCTGGGGTTCAAATTTCGGGCTGTGCAAGGTCGACTCAGCCTTCAAGGGATCGATAAATAGTACCAAGCTTAAAATTGCTTGCGAACTATAGACGGGGTGGGGGGGTTGCGTCAGACTGACCACCTGACCGGGACATCTGCGCATGCACCACAAATCATAAGACCGCGTATTCTAAGATGGGTGCAGTAGGCCTTAGCATTGTGACGTTTTAGCGTCACAGAGATGAAAAATCGACTCTTTTGGGGCATAGGATAACCACATTCTATGCACATGTGTACTTTTAGGTTCTGTCATCTCCCCAGCAATCTTTTACACCGTGAGAAAAACCACCTTTCCATCCGAAGACCCTAGAAGGGGCAGAGAAAGTCCGTTGGAAAACATCGAACAGAACGTTCGTAATCTTCTCCCTCACACATCAAATTTGGACTCCAACGAACTAACCAATCTTTTTAATAACTTGCATGGGTATACTGTAATTAATAGCTGTGACCTAAATAAACCAAATATTTAAATTCATAAACATAACGCTACCATTATTTTTTTCAAACGTCACAGCCCTCATGGGCTGCGCCACTGAATTTAGTTTAGTTTATATTACAGTATTTTAAACTCACGCAACAAAGATTCAAACTTGCAAAACGACCCCGATTTAATACTGAAAAAAATTAAATATTTTATGTACAATCCTGGTGATGTTCAGCTTAAGAGTTAGTATCATGATTATTTTGTACGTAAATACTTTGAATTTCAAAACTTTTGTGAAAATATTGTGTTTGGATTAGGCTTAATAACGTGTCGTCGTAACAAAGGCTATCAATATTATGAAAAAACAGAATTTGAATTAAAGAAATATTTTCAGTAATTTTTAGTTAAAGTTGTGTATTAATGTATAACATAAGGTGGAAAATAACATATTAAAAAATTAAATATTTACAGGCATTATTAGATTTTATTTTATGACTTTTCAAACTTTAAATGTGTTTTCTCAGACTTTTAATTTTGAAAATGTAAGCGTTTTCTAATTCTTAATGCCTTTTTTCTGTTAAAAACAGCGTTTTAAAATTTTTTTATATACTCCAAAACGTACGTTCTATAAAAAAGTTACGGATTTAGGTATAAGATTTCTAGTTATTTTTTTTTTAATGTTTAAGCTCATTTTTGTGGTTTTTTTTTCAGATTTAGCTATAAAAATAATTATTATTATACGAAAAGGAAACAAGCTTTCATATCCATACTAATTTTTGTTTCCTATAATCTTAGAAACATAAATCACTTAAAACGGTTAAAAAATTTCAAAAATTCTTAATTTTTAAAATTATAAAATAATGGCTGGACAAATTGACTTTTATTTTCAGAATCAACGTGTAAAAATTTAATCCGAAAGTAAAAAACATAAATAACTTTTACTATTAGTGCATCAAAAAAAAGTTTTATGAAAAGGGTACTGTGTACTCTTAAAAACGTAGAAAATTCAGCATAAATAAAAAATTTTGATTTAAGCGAATAGTTTCAGGTAAATGTTACACACAATTTGTCTCTACTTACTTCAAAGTATACTGTTACACATAATATCACAGCTTGGATGAGTTGAGCAACACACAATATAGACTACTTTTGTATAAATGACAGAAAGATTCCAAACAATGTTATTCGCATCAGAAAGAACACTTTGACATCAATCAACTGTTGTGATTGTATGCATAGTCTAGACAGAATGAAACTTATAACAAAATATCTGCATATAGAAGACCTTGATAAAATGTATATATTTTCGCTTTCTTTTTAGTTAAATATTCCCGAAAGTTTGATATCGTAAGACTTAGATAACATTCTCTTATTTTATAAACTTAGGAAGAAAAAAACAATGAAGTCAGCTGATTTTCATTTTTATTTTTGCTGATGCTGTCTTACAGCTTACAATAAATACTAAAGCAATAAGAGAATGTTACGCAAAAATAACTACTATTTGTGATCCAAATTTGCGTAAATTCTTTTTGTATTAGTGTCCCACAAAAAGCACCCATACTCTATACAACCAGATTCCCCATTTTAAGCACATAAAAATGTTACAAGAACTATATCATAGTTTGCGAGAAAAATACAGTAAATGACGAAGAATGAATGATTATGCACAATAGTTCATGATGGGGCTCCGGCGTATTTCTGTGCTTCTGTACGTGATTGGCTGGAATGGCATACCCCGGTATATCGATCGGACATATGGGTCCAGTTCTATGGCCATCATGATGACATGTCTATGGGACATTCTCAAAGAATTGGTGTATCGAGATGAAATGACTAGACAAACGGACTTCGTTGCTCGTTTTCAGTTGCATAACTTACACCCCCGCATCGTGGGTTTGGTCCCGAATTTTAGGGTTTTAATGTTATGGTTTTGAACTCCTTTGTAAGATCCGGCTAGGGGCCTAAAACGTGACATTGTAGGGGGCCCTAATATTCTCCGTTACATCACTGCTAGTCTGCACGCTGTTTTTACTTCGTTGGATCCCGTACTGCTGCGACTTATGCACTCACCCATTCCACGATGCGCTCAAGCTTGCCTCGATTTGAATGGCTGACACTTTGAACATCCACCTTTAAAAATATTTGCAATACGGCTGTGACGTCATATTTTGTTTTTTGTATTTTTCATGGAAACTGTAGATCGTACGTGTATTTTTTATGTACTCCAACGAGAAATCTAGTTGTGCAGAGCTAATTTAAAAGAATACAAAGAGCTAATTTATGTAGAAGTCATTTAAAAAGAACTAACAACGAGTGCTCACAGCTTTTCAGATTTTGAGTGGTATTGATTCCTTTTCTGAATGTTAGAACGAATTAAAGGTGCAATAAAACAAAATAAATATAAAATATTTTTTAAGGCAAATATGATTGGTACAAGGACAGTACAGCTTATTTATTTTGAGATAATCCATTCTAAAAATTGCATTATACATTGCTTTACTATTTAGAGTGGACATGTATAACTTCTGGAGAATCCACAGAATACACGATCAAAATTCTTCATTCCATACTTGTACCTTTTATTAAATCACATCAAAAACCTATTTTTTTAGCGCATAATAATTTCATTTATAACAAAATATATTTGAATTTTTTCCCCCAAAAAATAAAAGTATGAAATAAAGGACTTTAGGAGTAGCATACGATGATGTACTCTAATTCTTAAAAACTATCTTAATATTATGGTCAATTTTTCCATAGCGGTGATACTAACGCGATAGTTTTAATTGATGTGGCTGCCTCATCATTTATATGCTTACATTTTTACTGACAAGGGGAGGTCACGACTAAGGAAATTCATTTGGGGACGATACTTTGTGTAATAGTAGTATTCCTTTAGAATGTTCAACCCTCAATCTAATAGCGAAGACTGGGTAGTCAATTCGGAGAAAGTTTTAATTAGCTCCAACGATGCAGTGGCAAAGGTGATAGCGTACCTTTCCGTGCGGTCGATCAGGGTTCGAGTCACGCGATCGACTTGCTGTTTTTTTTTTTTTCAATTTATTGAATTATTTTAACCGTTAAATAAATTTATTTAAAAAATGCTTATTAATATTTTAAATAAATATTTTGTATTTTAAAAACTTGAATAATTGCAATGATTATACAAATATTTACGTTACATTTTATGAAATAAAATTATGTATTTAGAATATATATTATTTACATATTTTATAACTACACAAAATATTTAATGAGCATTTTTTAAACAAATTTATTTAATTGCAAAAACAATTAAATAAATTGAATACAAATAACAAATTGATGGAGCGACTTGAACCCTGATTGACTCTAAATAGCCGTCGAGCCACATGCCCTCTCGTGAGGTTGACGGAAGGGGAAGAGAGGTGGGAGGCCCCTGACCACTCCCAGGGTGTTCTCCCTCAAAATTGGGGTGGAACCGAGCCAAATCATACTGTCACTTGCATGGTGTTCAAAGCTACGGCTAACGACAGGCGTACTATCTAGCCCGATGCCATGATGAATTTCGTTGGCCTCGATCTGACTACGTCAGACAGGTGGTATTAGTAACAAGCGGTCATCTGGGGGACAAGAACGATTTGGTGGAACCTGTTGGTGAATAACGCGATGATAAGAAACAAATGCGATGAGTCATCGTCTCTAATATACATAACCAAAAATCCATTGGCTGTGCCGGTCTTTGATAAGGCTCCATCAGTTATCATCGATGCAACTTTATAAATTTGAATTTTTTTCCTCCCCCATGCATTTTTTTTTGAAGGCTCAATAAACATCTTCATACTTCGTGTTTTCTTTTTTAGAGGTAATACTGTTAATGATTCTTATATCACACTTATATCTTTAAAAATCATTCTTATAAAAATCCAACGTTGAGAAATATCAACCATGTCCATAGATTCGTCAAACTGCAAAGAAAAGCAAATGTAGTTAGCAATATCTTCGCTCAGCTGATCAGCTACATCAGAATTCATCATTTCTATACGACGTGTGAAACTTCTAAGCGGAAGTTGTAAGCCTTTAATTGCTAAAATAATTTCATTTTTGTTCTTGAATGAATCTCTGGCTTCCAGAAACATTTTTTTAAAAAAAAATCACATTTCTCCATTAACGATTGCTAATATATGACACACGAAAAGATGCAACTGTTGCAGCCAAAGATATAGCATCGGTTTTAATAAAATATGATTATGTTGACGGATTAATTACGATTTAAATTCTTGTAATTTTGCTTACACATTTTTTTAACGGAAAATCTGCATCACAAAACTTTCAAACATGTTTTTGAAATACCACGTTTTGGAAATTCTACACTTGCATGACATTAGCGCACACATTTTGCTTTCAACATTGTAAAGAAATGTAAAGAAACGCTGTTCTTCCCATTCTGTATTAAAATTGTATGTTTTTCTTTTCTTTATAGTTGCTTTCGACATTGCACTCTTCTTTTAAAATATGGAATATTGCTATTTTTTTACTACAAAAACACAAAATTGTCAAATTGAATGTTTAAACAACTATGAGTGACTACTAGTCGATGAAGAGTGGATATATTCAATGCTGTGAACATAAGTTAATCGATGAATCTATACCCGATGAATGTAAACATGTTCGCTGTCGGATCCCGCGCCATCAAGGGACATGATGTCAGCACGAGAAATCAATCCCACGGAAGTGCGATATGTATGTTGTTATAGTCAAGAGCTAATCATCAATGTTTACTCTCCCCTTCAATCGGCTTATGGAAAGAAAAAAAAAACTCATTTCTACGTCTGCCACCGTGGTGATCGCTTTTTCTCCCTGTAGTGGCAGCGAACGTGTTAACCCTTAGAAATTAAGCGATTCGTTCCCCAGTGCCATTTTTTCACATAGGCGGAGACATGCAATGAATTGGGAGGAAGGGGGTAAAAGGTACAAATCACAGCAACTTTTCTCTGAAATATGTCAATCCTTCGCATACACACACTGTCAAGGTACTTTTATTGCATTCCAAAGCCTTCGGAACGGTTTCATTGAAAGCAGCGCAAAGAAAAGAATCATATTTCGGAAAGACAAACAAAGTTCAGGTCCCTAAATATACCGGTTGAGCGAGACGGATATATACGCCAGGGGTAGTTAAGGGTCCTCATGAGCTTCCAATAAAGGTAGATGTGTCTACACTTACATCGAATATTTTGCTCAAGTAAACGTAATCACGTCGATTGTGAAAATTCGATTATCAAGTCTAGCTAGAGTCGCGGTGTTCCACAAATGTTTCTTTGAGTATGCGCGTCTAAGGACTTAGTAACGGCGGTCACCCAAAAATGTCTTGGCGGTCCACCAGTCGATCGTGATCGACTTAATGCCCACCCCGGGTTTAAAGTTTATTCTATTGTTGAAGTGTGTCGTGTTGCATTTTAGAGGGTACCCCATTCTGGAGAAGTAATTCCGAATTATAGTTTTTACAACTTGTGAATCAAAGTTTAAAGTGGATATCGTTTCAGAAAGTAATAAATTTCGTAGCGTAGTAACAATTTTGGATTACAATACTCTGGTATTTGTTAGTTATCCATTCCTTACCTCCGCGATACTCCTTATACGCAATCAAATCAAAAATTACTAAACAATATACTGAATCTGAAAACGTCTGATTCAAACTATTATTATTACAGGATTTAGAATTAGGGAATTGAACTCCATTACACCAGCTTATGCAGATGAAGGATTATTTAACTATCGGGTCCTTAATTACCTCTTAAAAACTCTCTCTACAATGTTTATTCTTAACGACATAACAGATTTTATCTGATTGTGGATATACACCGTGTTTACCACCAATGACATGAATTTTCTCGTTTATCATTTTATTCTTATATTAAGAATTATTTTGTTACTTTTTAGTTCGATTCAGTATGAAAGCGTGTTTTTTAGCTTTTTTTAAACTATAATTTATTTTTCATGTTTTAGTTCGATCTACAATAAAAGCTTGTTTTTTTTTAATTATCATTTATTCATGTTGAATTTATCCTTGAGTTTGATATTTGTAGCTGGAATTACGTGGCTGCTGGAATTAGTCTTGCTCTTAAATGGATATTAATTAAAGGGTCTGAAGTGTACTTATTCTCTCTGTTTGCTGGGCCTCGGATGAGTCACGTATCGTTATATTAGATTCCATCTAAAAAAAAACAGGTCAAACAAATAAAAGTGTGTTAAAAAGAAAAAGTTCGAATTTAAAAAAATTTAATGTAGCATGTTTTTATAACTGACTAAAAAGTATTAAAAAAAAAAATTCCTCTTTTTCATTTTCTTCTTCTTTTTTTACATTTTTATGCATTGTCATCCACTTCTGAGGTATGGTCCAAATTTCAAATCTCTAGCTCACCGGAAAGTCACACAGTTTAAAATCAATTACAAAATTCCACCCGGACAGACACTAAAGAAAGCGAGTTAATAAAAACATGGTACTATTAAGTGTCAATCGTATTATCACCTTTAAAACGTATTGATATAATGTTAATTCGTATCATCACTTCTAAACGTATTACTTTATAAAAACAAAAAATATTTAGCAGTTGGAACATAAATTGTTTTTTTTTTCCACACGCCATTTTTTTTATTTTCATTTTCAGAAAAATGTTCATATTATGGTAAAAAATTTCTAATACACACCCACCCTTCACTTTCTCACATAAAAAGCACTTCTTTGTTTGTTTTATTTCTATTAACCGCAAGTGTGTTTTACACTTGCATATAACTAGCTTTAAATTAAAACACTCGCTTTTAGGGTTATACCTTATTCTATTAGTCGCTAAATCTGGAATTAGTCACCAAATTTGGAAATGGTATGTGAAATTAGTCGCTAAATTTGAAAATGTTATATGCAATGAGTCGCCAAATCTGGAAGTCGTACATGGAATTGTCACCAAATCTGATTATCGTTATCCCTGATGATCCTGATAAGGATAATGGAGCAAATTTATGAAATTATTTAATTATCATCGGTCCTTGAGAAGTGTGCAAAATTTCGAATTAATCCGATATTTTAAAGTGGGTATAAATCAAATTCAAAGATTCCGTTACATACAAGTAAAACTTATAAAAGCGTGTTAATAATAAAAAATCTCTTATTATAGCAAATTTGTTGTATTGTCATTTTAGTACTAGTATAATTGTTTTAAAACTGCTATTTCTGTCTAATTTAAGTTTATACTTACACACAGGAATATTACTCTCCAATTTTTTTTAAAATTCTGTCAAATGGCAAATTTAATACTGAAGATGGAAATCCACTGTCTAAATATCTACTATAACGTGAATATAAAGAATATTTCAAAACTATTTCATTAAGTTGAAAAAAGGCTTTTTAGAAAACCGTATCTTAATTTTTTTTTCAAATAATATATGTCGAAAAATACAGAAAGAAGATGTATTTAGGTTTGTATTGATAATAATGTTATTCTCGCATTAGTAAGGATTCTTGAGTTTATGAAATTAGAGAGAGAACAGTGTTTTTCAATTTTTAAACACACACACTCACACACATATATATATCAGATCAGAAATGTTTAACATAAAAATTAATTTAATAATAAATAAAAATAGAGCGAACCATTTACTACCGCGTAGAGATTTAACTGGTGAATAGGATTATTTAAAAGCAGCGTGAGCGCTGATGTTGATAAAATAATGTTCATATTCAAAACCTAAACAACTACTATCTTGAGCCAAATATTAAAAGACTCAGGGGAATTCTCCTGGATTCTTATAATCCCCCCTTACAATTAATCTAACCACTCCCTATGTAGTTAGTGATATTTGCTAAATTTTATTGTCATTCTTTCTGTTATAATTTGTTTTTATTCCTTTAAATTAATTCAAATTAAATTAATCAATTCCTTTATTTTAAATTAAATTTTTATTATGCTGCTTCCACTAAGGAATCCCACATAGACTTTTAGACCCTCCCCAGTGTTAAGTTCCAAAGTATCAGGGCAGCCAATAGAGTGCTTTCTCACCGAGGGCTATCAGCCAATGGCAAGCTTAATTCTCCCGCAACATCAGGATTTTCCCCACCATTTTCGGAAAGCCATCGTATAGCTGAACTACGACGTTAATATTCACTCACTCACTCTCGCCAACTTCGGATGTCTACAAAGCAGTTAGCTTGACCACGCCTCCTTGCCACATCCCCTCAACCAATCAGGAGAATCTCTCTCATAAAGGCCGTACCATACCAGGCCACATACAATTAATCAAATATGGGATGGAGAAACGCTCCACGTTCCCTTTCCCAGAGACGTCCAGCGTCCGTTAACGTAGATAGAGTATAATCGAGAAGAGCGATTGGTGTGTTGTCTTTTGTTCCATCCGATTGGGCTCCAAATGGCCCCTATGTTGGAGTAGCTACACTTGAAGGACAATAAAGCACATTTATTTTAAAGATGACGTCTTCCTTCATTTACCAGCAGGCCTGGAGCCTGACATATGCATATGTAACAATTCCCAGTAATTTAATCTTTAATAGCTTTTGATTTATCTATGGCCCATCCCTTCAGTACCCACATTTTAATAATAAACTAGCTAGCCGCCTAACGTCAACCTCTTGAATTAACTTCATCTATCTACTCACCTATATAGACCATATGATTTCTCACTTACTACAAATACCGAGATTTCTGGAGATCACACCTTTCTGTTCTTTGTCCTTAACCATGCGAGTGCCTGCAGCTTGGTTTGTGTTTTGTGTCTTCTTGTTATATTGGAACGTAATATGTTAAATGTTCAATAAACCGGATTAATTAATCACAAGACTGCCTCCTCCATTCGATAAATGTGCAACTTCAATCATAAAAAACAGTGATTATATTAAGAAACCACTTCCACCCCCGGCCACGTCATAAAATATTTTTATATAAATAACAAAAATTAAATAGAAGCATAGTGATATATCCTACAAAACAAAGAATGGAAAAATAATGCAATAGTTAACCAATAACAACAAGCCAAAATATAAGAAAATATATATGAAAAGTCAGTTCACCCGAATAGAAATCTAAAAAGTTTTCTAAAGCTGTAAATTTTTTCATTTTTAAAAAGACAGAATTTAACTAAGATTTCAAGGAAGCGATATAATTTTCTGATTATTTAAATGAGATGTAGTAGAGCAGTAGTCTTCAAATTTTTTCAACTCACGGACTCCCTAGAACTTGACGGTGCTTTCGTGGAATCCCTAGAACTTGACGGTGCTTTCGTGGAACCCCTAGAACTTGACGGTGATTTCGTGGAACCCCTAGAACTAGAAAGTGTTTTCGTAGAACCCGTAGAACTTGACGGTGCTTTTGTGGAACCCCTAGAGCTTGACGGTGATTTCGTGGAACCTCCTAGAACTAGAAAGTGTTTTCGTGGAACCCCTAGAACTTGACGGTGATTTCGTGGAAACAGAACTAGAAAGTGTTTTCATGAAAACTCATTCCATACACATACTTCAAAGAATGTACCTCAAAATAATATTTAAAGTAGATCAACATGTTAGAGGCACTTTATGTAAAGAAAATTAAAAAAGTATTGCGTTTATTATTAAAAAATTCAAATCTTAATTTTTAAATATAATTTACTCATTAATAATATTAAATTCTGATCCAAGTGTCACCTATCCATGTATTATATTTAGTAACTGAGATATGTGTACTTGCTTTTTTTCACACAAACTGTCGAAGTCCAGGCCAATTGAGATTAAATGTAATTGTATTACGTATTATGAGTTTAATTTGTTTTTATACTTTGATTTTGTAGCGGGCTGAGAAATATATTTCACTTAAACACAATGTTCTGTATGGCATTAAAATGCTCATAGCTATTTGAGAAATCCCGTATATTTTGCATGCATTTTCAGCCTAAAATTTAGAAGCTGTTCTTGCTTAAATTTAGATTTTAATATCCCCTCTGTTGGTATAAATTGTTCCTTTTCCTTCATTATAGGTCTTGTTTTCCACAAATTTAAAAAAGTGCATTTTCCATTAGAAAGCTATTTAGTTTTGCAAGACATTGTGCTAACTAAATGAGTATAAAATTATCTCATTGAAGCCAAATAGTAAAGAATACGAAATTCACAATCTAGAAGGAAGTGTATATATAAAGATAAAACTTTTAATGCTCTTTTATTATATTATAAAAAAAGAAATGTTAAAAAGAATAAAAAATTAAAGAAATAATGAAAGTTTAATGAAAGTTTAAAAAGTATTTCAAATAAAATTATTATATATAAATAGAATTTTCAGTTTTAATGAATAGGATGAATTTTAGATATTTGTAACTATGCAAACTTCATAGAGTACATGAATCCATTTTGCATACATATTTATTTTTTCTCGATTCTTTTAATGTGACGAGTGGAACCCCTGGGTATGCCTTGTGAAATCCCAGAGTTCCGAGGGTCACAGTTTGAAGACAACTGTAGAATAGCGCAACATATGCTAACTTCTCTTCTACATTCTACATTGAGGACCTCCATAACAAACCAGGAGAGAATGTGTAATTTTTGTCTCTTCTTTTAAACATGCACTCAAACACATTCGATATAATATTATTTTACGTATGCTTCAAAGAGTAAGAAAAAAAAACACTGATTTTTTTAAGAAAATGATTCAGAAAATTTAAAAAAGTTTTAAAATTAAACGAAGGAAAAAATTAGCCTACGATATTCATCTTCCTCGCAAGAATCTAGGAGTTGAAAAATAAATTAAAATTTTTTTTTATTATGGGACTGTAATTATCTAGCTAAATCTTACACTTTAAACTTTTTAAAATTTATTTTATAAGCGTCCTTCTTATTATTATCTAATCTCAATGTTGGAAGGGGTTCTTTTAGAAGACGTTGAAGTCGTACAAGGATAATTCTACGTATAAATTAATGTTTGTTTCATAAAAGGGATTTTACTCTTGCTTATTTCAAGAGTTTCTAAATGCATGAAGAAACGGTAAGGTAATCTTTGATACTTTATTTTTTTTCGTAAAATTTATAAGTGTAGTAAAATGAATTATTTAAAATTCATGATACGTACATTTTTATGATGCGTTTTTTATTATTTCTTAGACGATTTGAAGTGCTAGTTGTTTTATTTAATAATATGACTTTTTAAAGTCTTTTGCTGTTATGTTTAGTTAATTTATTATTGCAAAGAAATTAACTATTACATGAAATAATCGACTCATACCAAATTTATTTTGAGGGGGAAAGCTGGGAAGTGTTATTCCAGGATAAAATAATTATAAAATATTTTCTCCTGCTGAAGCACTTAAAACGACATCTTTAAAATTGTACCAGAATTATCGAAGAAAAATTATGAAATATATTTATGTGCATGATTTACATATAACTGCTGTATGTTATTTAACTTACATTTACTATACAAAAAACAAAATAAAGATTTTAAATATGTTGATCGAATAAATATTTACGCAACGGCTTAAATGAAACATTCGTGTACGTTCAATGAATAGATAGAAATATGCTCAACATGCAAATATACTTGAATATATTCCGTTATCTCCCATCTCTAAAAATACTTAAAATAAACATAGACTTTGCGTATAAATTTATCCTACTATCACATTTTATGATATTTGAAATTATATTGTAATTATAATGTCTCTCGTATTTTAAAAACTGAAAGGAAGATGCGCTTGGGCATAAAATATGCTTTCATCAATTGATTCTTTGTTTTTGATTCGGACTTTTAAGGTTGGATGCATAAGATAACGAAATAAAATTCCATATAACTTACCTTTATCCCCTTTTTTTGTTTAGTTTCGAAATCACGTCAGAAACTTTGAGAAAAAAGTGGTTTACATTTAATCACAGGAGTTTCAAAACTATATGATTCATAGAGAACTTCTTTATTGGATATTAGCAACGTTAAAATAGTATAATCTACTGCAATATTTTTTATGTTTGGATAGTAGTTTATTAAACTTCAGATGAAATTCAAGGAAAAATAGAAATCTTAGAATCTTTTATATAGTAATAATATGCAGATGTTTTCATTTAGTACTTGTGCAGGGGTGTTCAACCCACGGCCCGGGAGCCGCATGAGGTGCACCTTGAACAATTTTGCGACCTGCGAAATTCATTACAACTTTACAAAATACAACTATTTTGTGCAACATTTTGGTTTTTGGAGTTTTTTTAACAAATAAATCCCATAACTAGATTGAAACCTGTGAAAACTAATCGACTTGCAAATTTAAGCGAAATAATTGAGAAATAAATATCTCCCTTATTAAATAATTTAAAACATTATTTGATCATTACATTATTATTATTATACTATCTATGTTTGTATATATGAAATACAATGAAAACAATAATAATAGATCAATCTGTTTTAAATTTTCACTCCAATAAATGTTTATATTGGTCCAAATCTAATATAGAGATATATATTTTTAGATGCGACCCTCGGGATATTTTTTAAAGTTATAGAAAAAAGTAACAAAAATAATATGATTTACCTTTAAAGTGATTTTCTTATTAAAATTTTTATTTCAAACTTACTAAATGATTTATATTTTCTGGAAAAAAATTTCCCACTCCATTAAAACCATGTGACAAAGAATTAGTTGTAAATCTTCTACAGACTATGTAACAATATCTGATGGTTCCCAAATACCTCGATTATAGCTAAATAAATTCCTGTTGTGATGAGAGATCAGATGCAGGAATGTTTGGAATTTCTCGAGCTATTTCGCGTTTGAAATGTCAAAATGATTGTCTGTGTAGATAATTATTCAACGTTTATTGTTTTTGAACTATCAAATATTCGAAAATACTTAACATAACCAATCACAATTAATTTAGCATCTTTATCGAAATTTAAGGGGAATCGCACAAGAATATGGTCAATTACTTTTGACCGTATAACAGAAGATTTTTTCTTTTAGAAAAAAAAAACAGTTTGATTATTACTTGCAAAATACATATTATTTTTGGCAGAAAATAAATCTTACTATAAGTAATTTTAGGTTTCATGTTCTAAAAGAAATTTAATTTGTTCAAATTTATTTATAAATTTTAAAAATGATCAGTTATTTCTCACATATTTTTAATATAGTCAAATGCATTAGGCGACCCTCTAGTTTTGCAAGCTGCCTTACCTTGTTGAGGGTAATATATGTTGCCTTACCTTCTGTCTTTGGGGGGGGGGGGATGAGTAATATATGTTGGGAATTTACTCCTGGTTGGATCACTCTAGTCGTGAAGGTCGCCCAGCTACGGTCTGTAGGCAAGCAGCTAAATCATTCTTTGGTGCTCCAGACTTCCACACCACAGAAGATTTTCTTAGGATGTATGAATTTATGGCGGATACTTTTAATCCTGCTGATCTTCGGATATTTGCAACAGCAGCATTAGTGGAGAATCACAACTATGAGAGGAAAAATAAGTATATAAAACATGTGAAAGGTTTTGATCTCTTCAAAATTAAATGGAAAGAAAAATGTAGTAGAAGTTATCATTTCAGACTTTAATAAATTTTTCATGATAAACAACTTGACCTGTATTATTATTTTTAAAAATATTTATTACTTTCATTTGATAGTAAGGCATCTTAATATTCTATCTTAGTTTTCCTTTCATTTTCTGTCATTCTAAGCTTTCCATTGGTACCGACGTGTTCTTAATGATGACCACTGCCTTTGTGGTTGTATTTTAACAAACAATCCTACACAGGTGAATCATTATTTATTTTGTAGATTCGACACCTTTAAAATGAAGATCGAGTTTCTGGACACTAGAAAGAAATGTCTGATTCTAGGGATGACAACTTTAGTCTTATTTTTCCTCCTTGGAAGCTCCATGCTGTCTGGAATCCTTTTCATGGCCATCATGGCACGGTACGAAACTGGAAGAAAACAAGCTTCCTTGCCCTTTATTGTATGTCACACAATAAGAAATATCTCTAGTAAGTGTTTAAATCACATATAAGGAACTTTTTAAGCTTTTCAAGCTTTGAATGTATTAAACTCCCTTCGACTTATTATATATAACCCGATAACAGCCATGTTAAAGAAACGTCAATCGCAAATAAAATATAATTTTCTAATGACCCTATCGAACCATTGACATGAATCAGTTAATAATTAATGAAGGCCCAAAATTTGTCCCTATTGATTATATCTAAAAATTATGTATCTCCACATATGGAATTGAAATTAATTTAAAAATAATGGAACATTTAAAACTCATTTGCTTACTGTTTAAATCCATTTATTGAAAACGGAGTTAAATGCTATAAAGTGTATTTACCTTTTTTCTTTTATTTAAACTCTTGTCTCATGGTTTATATAGAAAGAGTCATGTTTCCAGGATTGCACAGCTACATCTTGAGTCAGGAATTGGGACTGTTTTCAGACATTGAGACGAGTCTGGAGCACCATGGACAACCTCTACGGTGATAATGATACTGGCTTCCCTTGATACTGTAGCATATAGACGCGTAGTGATAGTGATATTCCCAAGGGCAAACTGAATACAAAAGTAGCGCCACGTCGTTCTTTCTTGAAGCATCATGAATGACGCATTCGTAGCTGAAGACACCGAGGAAAACGCACGCATAGAATGAGAGTAGACTGCACCTGTACTGATATAGAATATCAGTATATGGTACATGCACCTGGTCTGATGGCATGGGTAGTCCTTTGGTACACGACACGAACATTTCTTCTTCCCGCCATCGGTTATTTGAACAGCCGCATTGAATTTCTCAGGTCTTAAAGTCTTCAGTCGTGATTGCTCTTTTATCTGTACTTTTTATTTTCATTTCCTAGCTTTTGTTTACATGAATAATTTTCATCTTTTGTAAATATACTTTTTTACAGAAATAGTTATTTATATATACCGTATTAAAGGATATATATTTCATTATATATTTTTAATAAGTATTCTATTTGAATTTAAAACCATACTGAACCTTATAGAAACTTATTTTCCACTTATTTTTTTAAAACTTGTCTAGGTCCTTTTATTGGATATTTAGGGAAGAGATTTGGTCTTGTAACTATAACTGGAACTGGATGCCTACTTGCCTCAATTGGAATAGGAGCATGCTACTTTGCTGAAGATATAGTAGTAGTCATTTTGTTATGGGGCATTATATATGGTAATTTTATATATATGTATACATATGATATCGCAGGATGTTTTATGCATTCTGTTAAAAAATAAAAGTCTTTTTGTACCATTTCATTTTTCACACGTTTCAATTCACATTTATTAACAAGAATAAAAGTTTGTTACTTTTAACCAACATACGAATATCAGGGCAATTCGCTAGGTAATCCCATAGATACAAACAGCAAGGAACTACTGACTTACAAGAGATTGTTCCAGTACTTTGATATTGGTAGTCAAATATATTTTAATTCAATACTCAGTCAAACAGCGGATACTCTTCGTAGAGAAAACCAGGACCTAGCTCTCTGGCCTCCAACATTTAAAAAAAGACGTGTTTGGGGTAACAAAGATTGTTGTCCAGGACAGGTACCCTATTGAATAGTGTCATAAGCCTTCATATGTTTAATAGAGGTTCTTGTACTGCCGATAGATATAGAGATGATATAATGGAGCCTTATAATTGTTTTACAGGGACACAGAGTTTTATGGATGACGCTCTTCGTCTACATAGGACAAATTTTCATTGAAAACGAAGATACTCGTTGGATGGTGTCTTAATTATTAGTGCGACCAAAAGTACATTAAATTTACTTTTTATTTGCATTACTGATATATCATGCTTGTAATTTTTATGTTTTACCGATTATATTACCTATTTTTATTTGATATTAGAAAAGTTCGACTTACACATTTGGCATTCTATTTATCTAATTTATATTATTTTTCTTACATTTCAGATGATATTCAAGACTTTTGAATTTAATGTCTCGAACACTTATAAACTTTCCGATGTACATTAACCTGAAATACAGGATTTCTAAACAAGTAGAACAACCACATTACTTTATTTTCATTTCAAAATTTTTAAAAAAAATTATCACTATAAGTATTTAGCAATTTTTCGAAGGTTAAACCTTTCTTTGCGTAAAGCTTCCCATTCTAAGGTTTGTGGAATATTTATTTGTTTACTTGTGATTTTAGTATCATTAATTAACATTTTTCTGTCCTCAGGTTTAGGTCTTGGAATGGGAACAGCCTTGTTACCCCAAGTTTTGAGTAATCATTTTGAAGATCACATAGATAAGGCAATTGGAATAGCTTCTAGTGGAGGATCATTAGGAGCGTTTGTTTTACCTATACTTGTTGATAAAATAATTGTAGAATATGGTACATCAGGAATGTTCATGATACTATCCGGAGTAATTCTGAATGGCGTGCCTGCGGCATTACTGTTGAGAAAACTAGACGATTCAGTCCTAAAATGTAAGAAGAACGCCGATGGTATTTTAAAAGGATCCATCTACGGAAAGCATGAAATTACAGAATCTATAAAAAAAGATCACATACATGAAGAAAAACATGTTACAAATATGGAACTTAATACCGAAACTTCTAGCCATCAGAACAAAAGGCCATCTGAAAACTTTAAAGTATTTGAAATGCAAAACGACACTATTTCTTACATTAATGTTCAACAAGAGAACAACATAAACGAGAGTACTTATCATGAGGGATCCAAGCACCCAAAAGCATTGAATGCATTTATCAACGAAAATACACTTACAGATGTCAAAATTGTGGCAGAAGATAGAAATATAAACCATCCTGCAATTTTACAAAACGTTGTTTGTTCTGAACCTCTCAAAGAAAGCTCTGAGCTTACCAACAATAGCTTGTACTCCCAATGCTCAAGGAAGGGCAAATCTTCCAGTACGCCTAATGAAGAAGGCGCTTCTTCTAATTCATTTCATGTATTTTTAGATGTTACTTACATACTCATACTACTAACTATGGGCTTCATGCAGATCGTGATTACTACGCTAGGGACAGTCATTGTTGATGCATCTACAGACAAAGGTGTACCAGAAAGTGACGGGGTGGACATTCTCATTTGCATGAGTTTTACCGATATGATTGGACGATTTTGTCTGGGTTACATAACAGATGGCGGTTACATGACTAAAATCAATTTTCAAATACTCTGCATTGGAGGTTTCGTTATATTTCACATACTTTTTATATTCGCAGAAGGATTCATCATGGTGATGATATCCGTGGGCTTTGTTGGATTTTTCGCGGCAGGTCACATTATGATAAACATCGGTATCATAAATCAGTGCATTGAGAAAGAATTTTTGACAATGGCGAGTGCTTCAAGATTTTTTGCTTTTGCATTCATGAGTTTCGTCCAAGCTCCTATGATAGGTAAGAAAGAATAAAGGTTACTTGTTTTGTAATTTAGCGAAATTTGAAGTCATGAAAGACAAAAAAGGCGTATATAGCTTTTTTTCAGAAATACCGATAAATGAAGGATATTACGTCCTTTTTCGATATGTAATGAATTTATGCTGATTAGTGAAGGTAAAACAAAAATTGTCTTAAAATATTTGGTGATGTAATATGTTTTTTCCCTCAAGGTAATCCATTTTTAATTTTTCTCTTGAAAATTTGTATCTGTTTCTTTTTCTTGATTTCTTAACTTGACTTAAAAGCAAGATAATTTTTCGTTTTTAATTCGTTAAATATGTTTTCTCCTGGAAATATATTTCTCAACATAATGAGAAATATGTTTCGAACATTTATGGGAAAATATATTAAATGTTTCATAATATAAGTTAAGTTATTCTACTAATTACCAATTCAACCCTTTGCTTAGATTTTTCTTATACAGTTACTTATATTAACAATAATTTAAGTTGCAGTTATTTTGCTATGTATAATTTGTAACTCCTATATTCACAATTCTCAAGTAAATAAGCAAAAGTATATGAACAAAAAAAGTTGTTCAAAAAAGTTCACAAGCATACGAACAAAAAAAATTACCTTCAATTTTTAAGGAAAAATTATTAAAATAATATTTACCACAAGTATATATGTATATATATAGCAAATTAATTTTTATTTTAATTTCCCCTTAGCCCCTTAAAATTAATTTAAATTCTAATATTGCGTACCTTTTCTTTGAATCTCGATTACGACTACCATTTTTGGAAACGCCAGCCCTATTTTATCATCCTCATTAAAAAGATTGAACACACTGTTTTTATTCTTGTCCTATTTATACAAAAAAATAACTAAATAGTTAAGCATGCACTTTCCAGGGAAAAAGCTAGTGCCAGGTATTTCCCTAAAATTACCCACATTGTTTATAAAATAACAATTATTCCCTTCACTTGAACACGTATTTGTAACATACCCATTTTATTTTCCCCTGTGTTTTTGTTCATGTAGGGAGGGATTCATTTGTTTCTTTTGTCGACTCGCAGTTGTAGAGAAAGGTTACATAAGACTCACTCTTGATATCTAAGATTAATTAATAAATTTTTAGTAACCTTTTATCTGCTACTTTTCTTTCCACGACTACATTCTTTTAAAAAAATAATATTATTACATATGTATAAGCACTATTATGTAGGGTTACCTTAAATGATTCATCTGCTTTCCAAAGACTGTTTATCTATAAGTATACGTATGACGTCAAACTTTGTCACTGAAATCTACTCCACTGTATCTAGTTTTTATGTAAAACTTTCAGTCATTTGGAATGACTTTGTCACCAAACTTCACGTATTTTCAGCTTTTGGTGATTGCATTTGTTGCCAAGATTTTGCCATGGTCACTTTTCTATCCAACATCATAGACATGAGCAGCGGTCGCTTAACCTTTTGACCTCACGGACCAATAAATTGATAATTTAAATCCCACGGACCACTAATAGGATTTTTTAAGTATTAAATATATTTATAAAAAAGAGATTGTGATCTAAGAAGACATAAAATGTGCCTAATTAATAAAACGAAACTATTAATTGTAACCAAATTATGGAAGCTTCACTAATAAACCATAGTAAAATAAACAAATAAACAAAAAACAAAAAAAGAAAACGTGAAAAGCCACGCGATAGAAGTGAAACGTCTTTGGCGACGTTGGCCTTAAATGCAGGAATAGATCTAATTATACTTTAATCAAATAAAATTCAAACTTCATTTATTGTATGAAAATATTTTTATTCAATTTTCTGCATCATCAGTTTCCAAGAAAGACACAATAGGTGTGTGGTAACTGAAGAAGGATAGAAAAATCCTCGATTGTAGTCAATCAAGAAAATGGGAGAAAACTGCATCAATCGCGGTTCCATGTATTGTTTTTCCTTCTCTAGAATCAGTATTTATTGTCAAATTCAGTGTCTGCTTCAATAATTCAATGAGTGGCTTTGCTTCTTCTGAAGCAAAATTAACATTAAAGTCTCCAGTCAAGATAATCGGCTTTTAATCATCATCGGATCCAATGATTGCAGCAGTCTCTGATGTGTACAGCACTAAAATTTTATGGATAAAGATGATAAAAGCTGCTACGAACTACCTGGTGATATATAGACTTTCGCCTGGACTTGCTGCTAGTTTTCCTTTTTTTTTTTTCCTTTCACGAAACTCTTTTCCTCTTTTTGCATTTGTTCTAGGCGTTCTGACCAGAATTAATTTTAATTCAATGGAAATAAAATTAATAATATAAACTTAATGTATCACTCACAGAAGTCACTGTGTTTGCTTACAAGATACTATCCGTACCGATTCTGGCGTGAACGTTAGTAACATATACACAATGTCCCAGACACTCCCGTGACTGAAAAGCGATATAATGGTAATATTTTGGGTGCGTTTATTCGTTAAAAACGGCACGTTTTTTTATTACATAAAAACTACGAAAATACGCCACACGAGTTCGTTACGAGTAGCATACTCACTTAATATCTCCAATAACTAAGCGCCTTTAGTCCAAACGTCAAGATGCCCCACTCCATACCCTCTTAGCAATCGTCCAATTTTTTCAAAGATACAACGCAAGTCAGGTAGTGTACCCCCCCCCCCCGCTCGCTATCTCCTCATTATGGCGACGTTTAGGGAGGATGGGTGGGGGGAATCACTACTTCCGTTCGCTTTTTCACTGTTACGCAAAACTGGGCAAATTTCCCATTCACACCCGTGAGCAAAGAAGTTTTACTTCAAAAAATGTAAAACAAAACAATTAAAAAATAGTTTAAGTATATCAAACTTTCAGCATTATGCATTCATAGTGGGATGGATGTTCCTGCTTAATTGAAATAAGTTTATGAATTTTTGTATCCAATGTTGTTAACGCAAGATGGCTACATTTATTTCTAGCTGAGATCGGTACCGTGTTTTGATGGCTGTGATAAATGAAAAAGCCTTTTTACATTAATAAGTTGAGGAAAATTGAATCGGAATTTCCATCGCCTGTTCACTAAAAGGTTATTTATTCACTTTTTATGGAAAGCCAAAACTGAGATATTGATAAGGATGGATGAAATTTAAATTTGAGAGTTTCGTCGGACGATAGGTCGATGAAGCTTTCTTTTAGATGCATGCTTGAATTATTACCTTCACTGCACACGGATCTATTATCTACATATAACAATGCAGCTACAGCAGTATGATTTATTTACTGTGGCATTATTCTATGAAGAAGTGTTTTTATATAGCTTTTCACTTATTGTTATGAATTTAATTATATTTCAATGTATCTTAAGACATAACTTAACGTGATGAGTAAGTATATTCCACATTTTCCTGGGGACCAGCGAAATTTTCTTGCGCGTCACTAGGGTCCGCGGAACACCACTTGGCAACCTCTGGACATGAGATGAGAATTCTCTTTTTGCCCGCAAATTATTTTTCTGATCTCAAAACAAACACTTTGCGTGTATATGTTTGGTGAAAATTAACAGCATTGAAAAATGGAATATTGTGTGTGCTACATTACTTTTACTCTTCATTCCAAATGTAAATCAGTGAATATTTGTTCTAGGTTTCTTCAGAGAAAATTTGAAATCGTACAATGGACTCTTCATCTTGATGTCTGGAATATCTGGGATTTGTATGGTACTCACATGGCTTACACCCATTGCTGCAAAAAGAAGGGACAAGAAAAAGTTGCTACGATAGGTTATAAAAGTTATTATTTTTCAGGATTATATGAAATATTCGTTTATAAATAATTATCGTTATTTTAGCGAATAATTTCTTTTTGTATCATATATTACAGTGATGAATTCATTTGTATTTGCTTAAAAGATATTAAAGAATAAATAGTTTTTAAATCGATCGAGAAATGCAATAAGAAACATACAAATTTTAAATAAAATAAAATACACAAAATACAACCTTTTATTAAAAATTTTCTTCACATGAAAGGATTCTTAGGGTTATTCCTAAAATAATTATACAAGGAATGGCCAGAAAAAAAAGGTTACAAGCCACAGCATTTGAAAACTACATATTGTGGAGAAATTTTGTTTCCCCAGAGTGGAGACAAATGGCTCAGCTTGTCATGCAGCTGGTTTGCGGGTAGGTATTGGAAGTTCCCAGATGGTTCAGGATGATTGAAATGGGAAGAGCGTAAGAAATCGGTCTTGTTCGGAAGTGCCGAGCCGTGATTCGATTTTTATGAGCAAAGGAGGTTTTTCGCATCTGGTATTCATAGTCAAATCACAGAAGTTTATGGTGAAGAAGCAATGAGCAGACAACATGTAATGAAACAGTGTCACTCTTTTCAATCAGACGAACAGGATGTTGTAAACCGCAATATGGCAGGTAGCGGCCGGCCAAGTTCTTCAACGACAAAAACCAACACAGCACGAATTGAAGAAACGATTCAAAATGATCCACGGGTAACTCTAAGTGAAATCTCGTCAGAGCTGGGACTGAACTATGGTAGCGTGCAGCATATCGTTTCTGATGTGCTGCGATATTCGAAGACAGTGTTGTGAAAACAACAACGAAGAGACCTGTCTCAATGTACAGGGACCTGATTTCTACTATCTTTTTATGGTTAAACAAGTTGATTCTGCATTCTGATAAATGCCTAAATAGACTTGGTGATTATGTCGCAATGTGATAGGTATGTATGCCTATTAATTCTCTTTTGTATTTTCTGCTTATTGTTGATAAATATTTTTTTATTCGACTTGTAACCTTTTTTTTCTGATCACCCCTCGTAGTTTCCTTAAGTAATATCAAATTTTTCGTTCTTATGCTACATAAATTACATAATTATATCTAAAGTTATCGTGATAAAAGAGGAGTTTGGGTGTAAGAATGAAGCTATGAGTTATCTGATAAGACCTCATTTTGATCTCTTTCAGTCCTTCATGATAAATGCTGACGTTAGATTCCTGGCTCGAATGAAATTTGAAATAAAGTTCGCTGGTCGATAAATGCCTGAATCGGAATATTCAAAAATAGAATGATCGTCCCGGAATGTGATCCCGATACTTATTATTACTGAAGAACGTACTATTCGATTTTCTAGAGAATTTGCCGTTGAGTGAACTCCGGAATGTATGGTTCCAACACGAAGGCGCCCCTCCATACAAGGCATCACGTGTCACACAGTACATTGGAGACACATTCCAGCTAACGTCATGAGGTATGATGGTTGCATTAAATGACCTGCTCGGTCGCCTGACCTGAACCCATTTCACTTTTTTCCATGGGGATATAAAAAAGAGTGTATGCAACCCCTCCATCGAACCTGCAGGAACTTCGAAACAGAATGACGAATTTGTGTGCTAGCATGTCACGTGCCATATTGAAGGAAGTGCAATGGGAAATGCAAACCCGTGTCCAGAAGTGTATCGTTGCTATAGGACACTATTTTGTGCAGGACAGATAGATAAGCGTTATTTCCAGAAAGTGCAGTTTTGTTCAATGCGATCAAACACATGAGTGCCTTGTGCTTTTCATTTGTATCATTTTTGTGCGCAAGATGTTTTTTGTTTACAAATCAATGATGCTGAACGATTTCGTATTTGCCTTTTTTCTTATATCTCGTACAGTTTTCAAAAGAACGATAACTCCAAACTTATTCACCAGGTGGAGCTGTAGGCAGTGTTTTGTGTAAATCACAGCAAATTTTACCATATCTAGACCCCACTTCCATGACTATAGCTCTTGTCGTTTAAAAGTTATTGAGATGACAACAGACTTTAGCGGGCACCCAGTATAAAAAACATACATAAAACAGCATTCGGTTAGTTGCCAGAATTCCGAACAGGCACAAAATACTAATAAAGGTTATTATTGCACTTTGATATATCTACATATCGAATGTACAAAGTTAATGTTCTCTTCATATAAAGCAATTAAAATAAACAAGTCGAATTTCGAAATAATTACCGAATTGATATTTATGAGGTACATACTACAAAAAATATTTATTTATCACAATTAGATCTATAATAGGTCGAAGTTTATCTTACTTTATTATTATTATTCATATACAAATGTTCATTTATTTTTCCAACAGTTATAAAGAAGGATTAAAAGATATTTTTCATTTGAAAAAAAATTTATAAACTAAGCTCGGAACTCGTGTTGATCTGCACTTTGCTTCAAATAATTCTAAAACTATAAGGTATAAGGACACTAAATACTTTTACATCGTTCAAAATCAATTTTCATATATATATGTATATATAATACTCTACACCGAGTAGATTATTCTCGATTATTAAATATTATGTTCGTGTTGTTGTGGCATACTTGAGGAGACTTGGAACCTTTTACTTTTTTATTATTTAATCTAGCAAGACGTTTCAAATAACATACATTGATTTGGACGCACACACACAAATAAAGCAAAACCATGAAACGACGATTACATAGCGAATGTAAAGAGACAAAGAGCATGAGCACAAATAACTCTCATTTTATATACTGTCCGTGAAGATTGCTAAACAACGGCCACGATTGGTCAGAAACGAGTGGTAGCGAAGTTTCTGATGCAATGCTACTATTCGATTACGATTAAAATTAACGCGTTAGACCCGAACTAAAGAGTTAAAAGTTATTTAAAAGGATACTAGAGAGAATTATATATATATATATATATATATATATAATAATTCATCATTTAAATTTTCTGACGAGGGATTTTAATTAGTTTAAGAAAGTATTGGGTCCTCCAGGACTTTGAGTGATACTTAATTTCTTTAGTTTACCCGCCTAATGGGGAATATCCTTTTAAATATCCACGTTCACACTTTTTCAAAACAAGATCAGGCAATTTTGCATCATTCCATATTCTGACCAGTCAAGGTAAATCATTTAATTCTCAATGTTTCCGGTTGAGTAAGCTATGAAAGCTGAGATCTATGTAACTAAAATAACGTTTTTGTCTTATTTGTTCGAGTTTTTGAATGTGTCGTTTTATGCGTTTTAGTTAAATAAAATGTAAGGCTAAATTAAAATACCAAATAATTCTTCATCCTTTCAACTACTGCTACAAAATAAAGATTATCCCAGCAAATGTTTAAATTTCTGTGAAGTCATCACATATAGACATTTAAAATTAAATCATATATTTAAAATGTAATTTGAAATATAAGAAGCATTTTAAAACAAATCTCGTGGAAATTTCATGCCATGTGTAACAAGAAAATGTTACTATAAAAAATTAATTTCTCTTTGAAAACAATGGCAATAAACCATACGAAAATATTTCCAGAGAGGAAAAGTCACTATATCATTTATACTAATCTGGCTGAGTATATGGAGTATGTTCAAAAGCGCATGGGTGCCAAACTTGCTAAATCAAAAGTTATAGATTGTAATAAAAAGTTTTGGGTGATAGTGGAGAGTTAAAAGTGGGAAATTTGGTGGCAGACGAATTGATAGGCAAAATTGCAACTTACTATTGGATGGTTATACGTTAAAATAATAATTCCATAGATAATATACGTCATAAGGGCTATAATAACATATGGGCTTTTTATTATTATTATCGCTCAACAGATGAGGGACCATCGCATTATTTGTGACTTATTAGTTCTAACTGGATGGCACAATTCGTCATTTTTTTAACACGGAAACTTTAACATGGATATTACATTATGGCATCATAAACTATACCTTGGCATTATTTATTGACATAGTTCCACGACATTGATATATTTATGTTAGAGTAATATTTGAAACACTTTGGTATATTAAGCTGCTATGCAAGAATGTCACAACAGTCATCGCAGCATTATTTGTTAGAAATGTTTCTAATTGGTGAGATATGAGTTGTCAAACGCATGGTAAAATTCTAAATCAAAATATAATGTAAAAAAAGTTTTGGGTGATAGTGAGAGTTAAAAGTGGAAATTTGGTGCAGACGAATGATAGGCAAAATTGCAACTTCTATGGTTATACGTTAAAATAATAATTCCATAGATAATATAAGTCATAAGGCTATAATAACATGTGGCTTTTATTACCATTATCGCTCAACAGATGAGGAACCATCACATTATTTGTGACTTATAGTCTAACTGGATGGCACAATTCGTCATTTTTTTAACACGGAAACTTTAACATGGATATTACATTATGGCATCATAAACTATACACTTGGCATTATTTATTGACATAGTCTCCACCGACATTGATATATTTATCGTTACGAGTAATCATTTGAGGAAACCACTTTGGTAATATTCAACGCCCTGCTATGCAAAGAATTGTCCCACAACCAGCTCCATCGCAGCACTTATTTGTTAGAAATGTTTCCTAATTGGTGAGCTTGGATGCTTACACATGATTACGGTGGCCTTGGTTTCTGGCATTATATGGATCATCAATGTTTCATGGTCTGTGAGGACTCCGAGAAGGAGCTCATTTTCTTTTGCACATTTACTTTTCTTTCCCTTTCGGTAATCCAAAACACGGATCATGTGATGGACCTTAGCACAAGCAATGATCAATATGTGCGTTATGCGCCTGTCTTTTAACACCATGTCCTTTATTCTAACAATGTTGTTTTCATTTGTGGATGTGAGGAATGTCCACTTTGACCTTCATCCTCGACATTCTGCTTTCTTTCACTAAACATGCAACCAACTATTTAAAGAAACATTATATCTTCACCAAACATGGTCTGTAGGGCTCTATGGAAGACGAACACACGTGTGCATTCATACCAGATAATGGCAAACAGTTCCATTGGTGGCCTCGTTGTCAGTACACGTCTGTTTGCCATTGTGATTTGTACTCAAATAACATTGAGCTCGCCAGTCCTCTGCAACTCTCTTTTGTTCGACTCTCAGCGCATGCGTCATTCCTCCTACGCTGAAACCACTTCCGTCGTTTAACCAGCAAATAATGTATTTTCTTTCGGGAATGGTTTGTTTCATCTGGTGTACTATTTTCTCTTTCAAAAAAAAAAGGAATGATGAATCTTACTTTGCGAGCGTCATTCGTATAATATATAACATTTTTAGTGAAGCCATGGCAATCAAATGTCCATATTTATTTGATTGGTACACTGTAATGCCAACTCCAGCTGATAAGAACGATAACGATGACTGCTACGCTTTAAAAAGCACTGGAGCTTCAGATCATCACGGGATTCTGATATCACAGTTAGAAAAGCAGTAATATAATTCATGTATCGTACATATACATTTGACTTTTAAGTTGCATTTCTAATTTGCATAGATTTACTATAAGGAATTTGTTTCAAAACGACTGAAATTAATTCTTGTCTTTTGGTCCCATTACTGGATTGCTGGGCACAAACTTTCAGTGATTCTTCACCATAAATATAATTTCCATCAGTATTTTGTGAATTTCGGCTTTTGGTAAATGGCTCATATGTATATTCATTGAAAATAGTCATTTTTCTATTTGTAAAGAAGAATATAATTTAGACATTAACCCCTAAACACACTCAGGTTTGCCCATACACCGTAAGGGCTACAAAAACTTGCCACAAACGGTTTGCCCGTACGCTGTACAAGCACTGATATTTTCTTCTTTATATCTTTGATTAACACCTATTTTTAATTCTTATTGTGAGATTAGTAGTGCTAGTGTTTTTAACAGATGCTATTTGTCCATGGTACTGATTAACTTCTCATTTGGGATTTACTTTGAGATGAAGATCGGAATTTTTCATTGAAGGCAGGAATTTAGATTCTTGAAAATATTCTATAAAGAATAGGGATTGGTTTGCGATATAGAGTTTGATATGCTATTTGTTTCTTGAGAAGAAATGGAAATGGAAAGATAATCCAAAAAAGGTGTATCTCTGTCCCCATTGCAATGTAAGACTGCATTACACCATGCTTCAAACTGTGTTTGCATATATATACATATGCACACACACTCACAAATTCCTCAACCGTTTGAAAGAGAGGTACGAACATGAAATTTTTTGGTAACTATGAAGGATATGCTTTTAAGTTGTATGAAATATTCGTCATAGCATGAGTAGTGTACTTATAAAGAGCAATCATTTAGGTTATTTTGTGTCCCACAATTATAAAAAAAATAATGTGAAAACTTTAAAATTGAAAATTAATCTATTTTCCCTTTTGTTAAGTATTATACTTAGTTACTATATGGAATACAAAAAAGGCAATTTTTGGAACTTTTGGGCAAAAAAATTAACTTTTTAAGGCGTTAAAGAAGTGATATCAATTTAAGTTAAATTTATGTAGATAGAAGCTTTGTAAGAGCTACACTACTCCGATACAAATTAGAATAAATTCTTATCTCTTGTCTTAGAAAAAAAAATAACAATGAGTAATTTAACGCATGCCTCAAGAAATAAGTGAGTATCCCATTGAAACTTTAAGAAGAAAATTTAAAAATTAAAATAAGCTATAAAAAAAGAAAAAAATATTTGGCATACAATATTTTCAATTCATTCTGAGAATTAATGGATTGAAAACAAAAGTTTAATTCAGGCAATATTCTTTGTAATGTAAATTATCTAGTTAAATCTTACACTTTAAACTTTTTAAAAATTTATTTTATATATGCGCGTCTTATCTTATCTTTGAAATGGGTACTTCAAGAAGGCGTCGAAGTCTTAGATGGATAATTCTACACACAAACTAGTATTTTCTTCCTGAGTAGGTTTTCATCATTACTTATTTTAAGATGTGTTAAGTTCAGAGAAGAACCGTATAACGGTAATATCTTTCATACTTTTTTTCGTTAAATGAATTAGCATAGTAAAATATGTTTAATGTTCATGATATGTACTACATAGTTTTATGACATATGTTTTTATTATAGTTTCTGTAACAATTGAAATTGCTTGTCGGTGTATATTATAGAAAAGGGTTTTTTTATAATATTTTTGTTGTTATCGCGATGGTTAATTTCGTATTGCGGAGTAATTAACAATTTTGTATAGACTAAACATATCATTTAAAACTCTCTTGTGTGTGGAAGGTTAAGGCGCTAGCAAATATCGCGTTTCAGGTTCACACATTCTGATAATACTTTATCCTGCTGAGACGCTTAAAACGCTTCATAAAATTGTACAGGAATCCTTACAAAAACTAAATAAGGTATATTTTTTTATAGATGATTGATATGTAGTAATGATATATAACGTAAAATCTGGCGCAGAGCTATCCACTTTGACACAAAAATTAAGATCGAAATTTACAAGCGCGCGTTATAAGAATGAGAGCTTTAAAAATAAAAATAAAAAGAAAAGCGTAGAAAAAAATTAGGTTTCTACATGTATCGAAATACTGTTTATTTAAAAGGAATGACACTCCTTATGAACTTAAAGGGTTGTAGTTCTAGAAATATACTATTTTTTTCTAAAGCTTGGAATAATACTTCGAGAAAATGACCTCAAGATATAAGAGCATTGCGCATGCGTACATTTCGGATTTTTCATAATAAAAGGGGTGCGCGTTATACGCAGCAAGTATATCTAAATATTAAAAAAAATACAGTTTGAAAGTATAGATGGCGTTATAAGGCGGTGCGCGTTATACGCCTGATTTTACGGTAGGAATGATACATAGCTAAGATTTATATTTTCCAGAGAAATGACATTGACATTGTAAGTTTACTGACAATTTTCGACTCATATATCTTATATACAGGGGCGTAGCTACTGTGGTATCAGCCGTATCAATGATAAGAGGCCCTCAAGCTTCAGGGGCCTCAACATAATAAATCCTAAACTATAACCATATCCTAAGCTATTAAGGGGCTTCAAAAAAGGCCCCCAGGAAATTTTGATACCGGGCCCACTCAGGACTATCTACGACAGTGCTTGTATATAATATAATTCTGGACAATAAATATTTTTATCCGAATTGCTGGTTTGAAGAATGAGAAGACCAATGCTCAATCATTCTCAGAATACTTTTTGATAAATGTATAATCCTCCTGATAAAACTGTGAATCAACTTTAGCAGTTCATGCGTAAATAGCTCTGAAACATCAGTGAGAAATAATTTTGTAAGCAAAATGCTTTACCTAATGCTAAATGCTTCATAAACTTGATGATTTCACATGAAAAAAGCATAACAGATGTACGTTATTTACGACTTCGCTAAAGGAAAGTGAAATACATGACGGGGAGGGGGAACTAAAGTTGCCAATAAGTTACTCTGCAACTTCGGTAAAAGTATATAAATCATGTCTTTTTTTCTCTCTCTACTGCTAATGTAAAGTATACTACAAGAATAGTGATGATGATTTCTTTATTTTCCTAGCATTATATCTCCGATTCTCCATCTGACTTTTATTTTATCTGTTAGTAATTTGGGTTTGAAAAAACACCACTCAAGAAAAGATCTCTCGACGCTGGGATTACAGTACATCAAACAAAATGTTTTTTGATTTCGTCAAAGATATCTAATGAGCGCATTAAAATTTTGATTTTGAATGACGTTAAATCGCCAATTGGAAAATGGCTTAAAAGTTAGATTTTAAAAAATCGAAAGCGAATTTTGAGAAAATCTACATGAAGAGCGTCAGTCAGGCTTTGGGCCCCCTAGAAGCCTGTGTACGTTACGCCACTGGGTGGCAGGTGACGTAACGATCGGTACGAGTGTAAATTTCGCTCTATCAGCCCTCTGTGAATGGTCATGTCGGACACTCGCATGCGAGTCGCACGTCTGATGGTTGATAACGATGAATCAGGCGCTGTGACAGCTGGTCTGACAATCAATCTGCCCTCCCGTTCTGCTGTGGCCCTAGGTCGTCCGCTACCATTATGACGTTGAAATCTGTCATTTTCCACCCATTCTTACCAGCATCTTCTAATGGCCGCGTTGCTTTGACCCATATGACGAGCCATTCTCCGATTTGCCCAACCTGCCTGGTTCAATCCAATGTGATTCGACCTCTTTCAAACTCTGACAATTGCTCGTAATGAGCTCGAATCCTACGACGAGGCGTTTTTTCAGTCGTTGAAAGATATCTTAAATTACAATGACCAGAAACTTTGAGTATAAGATTAGAATAGCTTCTTATAGACACCTGCTGAGTGCACAGTTCCGATGCGCTGTAGCTTCCGCTATTCATTCATTGGACACCAAATTTTAATCATTTGAGTGTTCTTTACAAATGTTTTTGCATACGAAATTTCATCACAGCCGGGCTCCTTTTTGTTACGTCTTTTTTTGTTGTTGTTACAGAGTGTACATATTTATATTCATTGTAATTATTTGATAAAAAGTAAGAATTTTTCTTTGTTGACTTAAATAGGAATTGACTTCAAAAAAAAATTATATTACTTGTTTTATAACAGCTGTAGTCATGTACGTTCACGTTAATGTGTATTATATATCTGTCATTTTTTTATTTTGAGATCTTTAGATGTGCAATGATTTTTGTCCAGTTCCTTGAAAGATAGGAGACATAGCAATGCTGTTGATTCTTTGAAGCCAAAATAGAAATTTCAGTTGGTTCACAAGCACCCTATTGGAATTGATTTAACTCCTTCTGTGAAGATAGACCAGATGCAATGATATTTTAAATTTCTGGAGTTATGACTTTGGTAATGTCAAATTAGTTCATTAAAATTGTTTCAAAGTTTGTAATTTGTTTGTAGTTTTAACGTTTCGATGAACATCATTTTGCCAACAAAACCATGTATTAACTGTCCTTTTATTGAAATGTAAGAGGAATCAAACAAGAAACTGGTTGATTAATTGTGATCAACCAATTAAGAGAATTAAAATGAGAGCTACAAAAGATTTTAAATCGCTTTTAGTAAAGAAAAAAAATACTTTTGGAATTACCGTAAAATCCGGCGTATAACGCGCCCTTTTAACACAAAAAAACAAGACTGAAATTTATGGGGGTGAGTTATCCGCTGGGAATTAAAACGATAGCTTCAAAAATGAAGAAAGAAAAAAATAAGCATAGAAAATTGGACTTCTACATACATCGAATTACTGTCAATTTAGAAGAAATGTCATTCCTGGTGAACTTAATAGATTATAGTTATAGAAGCATGTTTTTTTTTCAAAACCGTGCGATAATACCTCGAATAAATGACTTAAAAACATAAAGACATACACGTATCATTCAGGTTCCTTTATTAAAAGGGGAAATTATTAGGTGTATTTGCGTTACACAGCAAATACACCTAAAAATTAAAAAGTACAGCTTAAAAGTATAGGTGCGAGTTATATGTACACCAGGGATTTTTTACGGTACTTACCAAAAGAAAACACACCACACCACACATATAGATCATTTGTTATAAAGTAATACTTAACTACACACACACATCTAATTTTAAACTATCAACTTTAAATTTTCAAACATATTAGTAAATTCTAAATATATGTCATTGCTTTTAAGAGAGTTTTTTTATACTAAAGTCACAAAACTGCAATACATCCAAGCAGCATCAGTCGAGAATTAAAAATACGAGAAGAAGAGTAAAGATATAAAACACACACAAAAATTGTTCTTGTCTCTTCAAAATGGAATAAAAAAAGAAAGATCTAATACAAATTATTATTCCAGACATAAATTAAACTGTCCAATGATTAAAATCAACTTCCCCTTATCGTTAATTTTAATATTTTGATTATTTTCGCTTGATTATAAGACATAATATTCAATCTGATCCACAATGATTTCTTCTTATCTTAAGGGGATTCACCCATGTGACGGCCTGTTCTTTAAGCATTTTTAAAGATCTTTTTGATGACCAGTAAAAAGATAGAACTTTAAATTTCTTATAATTTACTTTTGGTATTTTAAGAGTATGTATATAAAAGCTTAGCCACACACAAAAATATCTAACAGAACGTGAGTTATAGCGCTCTGAACACACCCGCCTTGAAAAAATGGAAGCTTACTTCTTCCACGATTCCGGCTGATTGACTTATCTGAAATAAAAAAAAATAACGTCATTTTAATCTATAATCTTAAATGCACAAAATGGACTATCTTCAATAGAAAATATCAAAAATTGGATTTTTGGTAGACCTCTGAAGAAAATGTTCATGGGGGTTCTTTTGTTATGTTTTTGTTATAAAAAATAGAAATATTTTGAACTTTGAAATGATCGTAATCTATTTGGTGCGTATATATGTGCTGAGCTTACCCTATAAATTTGAAGTCATTCGGTCAAACTGTTCTTGAGATATGATGAAGGAAAGTTTGAAAAACACAGTTTTGCGAAAAAACGCGTTTAAAGTTTCAAGTCCTATTAAAACAGTGAAAATCTTAACCTACCCTCAAATGGTGATGCCTGGTGGCGAAGACTAAAACAAGTTCGACGAAATATTCAATAACTATAGATATTTCCTTTTAAACCTCAACTTGTATGAACGTATATTTGCACAGAAGGGTCAATGGTATCAAGCCGACTGTACACAATAGGCCCAGCCTTCGATTGCCAAATCAGCGCTCCTAACACCTGCTCTTCTAACACTTGCTTCTTTATAACAACTTCGAATTTTAAAAAATCACCCAACCAACGTATTCTAGACATGTTAAAGAAACAATTTAGGGAGAAGAAATTTTTTTGATTTTTTGAACCTATCACGTGAGTGAACCCCCTCAAGTCTTTTGAGGGTATTTTTAATGATGACTTCTACTTTCGTGGGTATAATTCAATCTATAATCTAGCAGAAACTAATGAGGATTTTTTTTTTTTTTTGCAGGTTGTTCCCCTTTCTTCAAAATGAAGATCAAGTTTCTGGACACTAGAAAGAAATGCCTGATTTTGGGATTGACAATATTAATCGCATTTTTCCATTTTGGAAGCTCATTGCTTTCTGGACTTCTGTTCGTGGCTTGCATGGCACGATACGAAACTGGAAGAAAACAAGCGTCCTTGCCATTCATTGTATGTCACGTAGTCAGAAATATATCAAGTAAGTTTGAAATCATTCTGTAACTAAGAAATTAGCAAAACTTTGAAGCATTTTAAGGTTGTTCTCTCAATATGACAATAAACCGAAGCCGAACTACTCTGCATTAATCTTGCCGTAAAAGTGATTCAGAACTCTCTCCGTCAGGGCGATGCTCTCAATTTTCTTATTTGCACCGACTCGCTCTCTTCGCTTCATTCTTTGCGCAATATAAACTCTACAGAAAAATTTGTTGTGGAGATTCAGTCTATTCTGTACAACCTTAAATACTGTGATATCCCTTTTCTCATGTTCGGGGCCATAGTGGAAATCTTGGCAATAATAGAGCGGACCAGTTGGCAAAAGGGGCAACTTGCCAAGATATGAGCCTTTTGATGTCTGTGCCATCGTCCCACTGGAAGCATTTAGCTTGGGAAAGAACTGTTTCCGACTGGAACTCTTAATTCTTGGCCTCACCAAAAGCTTTGTGGACTAAAAAGTTTTTTCCGACCATTTATCAACGGCTAAAATGTAAGAAATTTGTTACTGATTTTAGGTTATCCCAGATTTTAACAGGACATGGTAATTTTAAGAGCTACTTATCTAGGTTTAACTTAATTGGTCATGATATTTGTTCTTGTGGTCTGGACGCTGAAACTGCGGAACATGTCTTGTTGTATTGTAATCTATATTGATGTAAAAGAGAAAATTTTAAAAAGGAGTTGAAACGCTTAGGTATTTCCTGGCCACCCATTTTGTCTTTGTTGGTCAATTGTTCTGAAAGTCTTAATGTCTTGAGAAAATTTGTTTACTGTAAAGATTTTTTAAATTTTATAGATACCTTCCTTTTTTTATATTTGTGTATTTCCTCTCTTCCTTTAATTTAGATTTGTCTCTTTTATGTTTTTTCCCTTATTTATGTTTTTTCCCCTTATTTATGTTTTTTTTTAATTTTATTATTTTATAATGTTGTTACCACTTACGTCTGTAAGCCTCATGTTATGCAATGTGGAGCATGAGGAGTTTTGCAAATAAATTTATTTAAAAAAAATATGACAATAATTCGTCGGATAAGAGCCTAAGTCGGATATAACCTGATAATAGCCTTTTTCACAGAAATTTCAATCACAACTAAAATACAATTTTCAAATGAGACTTAGTTTTCTAAGCATTCCTTAAGGGACTATATTTTTATTCGTCAGCTTATTTGACACGTATCAGATAAAACCATTGAAAACCGCTTTTCTATATTGATCATTTCTGAAAATTCCATGTCAGCATATGGGACTAATATTAATTTAAAAGAAATTAAAATGGTTTCATTTGAATCCTGCTTGCATCCTTTCATTATTCTTTGAATAAAGTGTTTCAGCTGCTATAATTTTTGTTCCTTATTTCAGATTTTTTTCATGTATTTTGTTATTTTAGTCAGCTGGATTGTATTTAGTATTCAAGCATTTACCGAAAGGAACAAAAATTCAACTTTCAGATTCATTTTATAATAATGTAAAGCATATAATGCTTTGGAAGACAAAGTGGTCGAGAGGTGGCGTATCGCGCTCCCACGCCACAGGTCCGGGTTCTATTCCGGAGTGGGGCAAGGTCGACTCAGCCTTTTATCCCTACTGCAGTGGGTCAATAAATGAGTACCAAGCTTGCTTGGGGACTTAAACACTGGGAGTCTTGCTTCGGACTGACCACCTGAGTGGGACATCACCCATGCACCTCAGCGCCCAATGGTCACGTATACTGGGATGTCACAGTAGGCCCTGGCCCTCATGAGCTGTTGCGCCACTGAGTTTGAGTTTTTTTTTTATTTAATTAAGAAGTTTTTATTAAATTATTCATTTATATCTGTATCTATTGTACAGCATTTTGAAAGACTTTCCTTATCCGACTTCTAATAAAAGCAGGAATTTAACTGAGAATATTAAAAAAAAAACGTATTTTAACTTCTTAAAAGTATGTTATTTAAATTTAAGATTACTTTGAACCTTGTAGGAACCTTCCACTTACTTTTTTAAAATCTTGTTTAGGTCCTTTTGTTGGATACTTAGGAAAGATATTTGGTCTTGCTACTATAACTGGGATTGGATGCATACTTGCATCAATAGGAATAGGAGCATGCTACTTTGCTGAGGATATAGTAGCCGTCATTTTCTTATGGGGCATAGTACATGGTAATGTTTTAGATTTTCAATAATGTAGCAATTTTTAGGTAATATTTTAGAACATAAATATGTGTTTTTACCTCTTCATTTCTCGAGCGTTTTCGTTTATTTTTATTAGCACAAAAAATAAAACTTTGTTACATTTAACCAATTATCTAAATATCAAGATAATTTCTAAGTATTCTTAACCCTGTGAAAGGCAGGAAATTGCCATTTTACAAATACAGTCGACTCTTGATTATACGAAGTTGGAGGGACCAATGAAAAACTTCGTATTATCAAGAGTTCGAATTATCAAGAAAGTAGGAAAAAAAATCCCAAAATACACATTTAATTTTGAAGCTATGTTATAAAACAGCAATTGAACATATGTTTAAAATTATTTTAAAGCATTTTTAAGAAATACATGTTATAATACTGTATAAATATTATACACAAGCTATAAGTCCTGTATTAAAAGAATACATTTATGTATTAAAATGATTATTCAAAGAATACATACTGTACGTAATTAATCTTTTTTGACGAAAAAAATCTGTTATCGTTAAAAATCTGTTTAATCTGTTGTCGGTTCCTTCAGACACTGTCCCCAACACCATTGGTTCTTCAAGGCAAAGTTCAGTCCGCTCCATGCCCTATTTGGTGTCACATTCCCTAAGTCACACAGATGAGTCATAAATCGTCATGTATCTCTGAGGCAAAATACACAATCCTACGCATCTCTTCTTCACAATAGTGGACCATCCTTTCGGAACACATACGTAGTAAAGCCACGTGTTAAAATTTTGTATGTTTTTTTGCTTGAGGAACCGGGAAACACAAAGAAGGGATGACAGACAAATGGTCATCAAAGGGGCTACGTTACAGGTGAGACACGCAGAGACAATACAATACAAAACATGCAAACTCCAACCTGTTTGCTACAGGATAATGAGTGTTCGAATAGTCGAGAGCTATGTAAGATAAATTCGAATTATCGCGTGTTGTAGTCTGGCCAGCCACAGAATTTACTTCGAAATATTGAGTGTATCAAAACGTATTGTTTTAGTTCGAAATATCAAGAGTTTTTCTAGGAGCTTAGCATATACTTCGAATTAACGAGAGGTTCGTATTATCGAAGGTTTGAAATAACGAGAGTTGACTGTAATATGTTCAGTGTTTTTTTTATTTAACTTTATTCCGGACTTAAATTGGTAGTTGAATATGTCTGAGTTCAATTCAAACAATCAAACAGCGAATGCTCCTTGTAGACAAGAACTAACAAAGAATATATTAAAAGTGTGTTACATGAAAAATACTTGAACTGAAATAAATATCAAGAATGTGTTAATTAATATATTGCAACCATAAAACACCTTAGAGCAAATCTGAACTAAAATATAAAATCTTGGACATATTAATAACACTCAGAAATATTAGCGAATTTTGTTTCCTCTTTCTTGCATGAGATACAAATTATTTAAACTTGAAGAAAACTACAATTATTTATAAAATAATCATTGTTTTATATGTGTCATATTTTTTTCTTATGTAGACATTTTTTGATAACCAGATTTATGAAAAATTGTTCTTTTTAATGCTAATATTTTATTTATGGACATTACATGTTTTACGCTTCTGTGTAACACTCTAGACCTACTCTCGGACCCGGCTAGAGGTATGGGAAGAAGTTAAGAACGACCCGACATAATACTTTGTAACTATTTATTCAGCACACTAATCATCACAGACACAATTCAAGTAATCAAATAGGATGAGATGTTCTTATAAAGAGCAGAGGGAATTCGGCTACGAGAGGTGCGAATTCTGAGAAGCCTTCTATTAAATTGATTCACCTTATAGATCAATCCACTATTCTAATACTTGATTTTCTATGTAGCTATGTAACCAACCGTCACAAATATCTTTAACTATTTAAATCTCGAAACACGCTATCAATATAAATAATACCTGATCGGTAGATATGTTTCCTCATCGTCAGCTTCTCTCAATATTTCAGTCTCCAGGCAACTCCATCTATTTATCTATTCTCCTCTATCTCACTCACTAGCTAGAAAACCTATACTATAAATAACTGACCTAATCTGGATATCACGGTTTCTTCTTCTAAAAGGGTTAGTTGTGATTGATAGCCCAAAGGTTTCCCAACAGGGTTAGTGGCAGGACGCGTATAGATCCGTCACAACTGATATAACTTTTATTAATAAGTTAACTGATTATAATTGATGTAGAAATTGAGGCTATTCTTTGTCAGGAGAAACTCATTGATCTATCGGTTTTATTTTAAACTCATAGCTCGCTTTGACATCCTAATAATTGATTCTTTGAAGGTGGTAAATCCATCATTTCTATTCTTCACAAGCAAATGCTGATTTCTTGGTCCCACAGCATTCATATCCAATGAATCCACTCTCACGTGGATAGCCAAAAAAAATAAATTGGCAGAAAAACTTCCTGAGGGTTCTAGTAATGCATTTACTTCTTATTCTGCCTTTATTTATACAGAATTATATTCTCTCAAAGAGATTCTGAATAGACTAGCCTGAAAGAAACCTCCAACAATTCACTGAACTGTAGGGAGCCAGCATTTCCCAAATATCATTCTCTCTCACAGCATTGATAAAGCGTCCTAAGCAGCACTTCCACGGTATGCCAGTAATTGCAGAGGGAGTGTCATTTTTATGAGAAAAGAACATCTTTGTAACCAGTACTAAAATACTTAACAATTAGGCACAGGTAAGGCATGTTCTTGTTTATTTTGAGTCATTCTACACAAGATCATTACTCCAATCTCTTTTTTCAATTTCTACTATTAGCTCCATCTCTATATTTATCTTGTTCAAATTTTCAATCGTTAATAAAATGCATTTTAAAGCACTCAATTGAGCTGAAATTTTATATACAAGATTATTTTGGATGACAATACAAGTATTTAATTATAATTAATAATAATTAATTAATTAAAACTAATTTTTCAAAGAATTACAAATACATTCACGTTGGCATTATTTTTGATGACTTAGTGACCATTTTGGCGGCTTGTGTCAAAACTTGAAAAGGTTTTTTCCCTCACATTTTAAAGCGCTCATTTGAGCTAAAATTTCCTATACTCTATTGTTTTGGGTAACAATACGATAACTTAATTATAATTAATTAAAATTATTGACTGAAATTATTTTTTTAAATAATCACAGATACAGCCACGTTGGCCTCCTTTTTAGCGACTTGGGTCAAAACTTTAAAAGATTTTTTTTTCTTCTCACGTTTCAAAGCTGAACATTTGAACTGAAATTTTATATACACGATTGTTTTGGATGACAATGCGAAACTTTAATGATAATTAATAAAAATTAATTGCCACTTATAATGTAATTCTGTCTTATGTATATACATATTTATAATAATTGTAACTATTTAATAAAAAGCTACTAAAATAATTTTTTTTGTTGTTGATCTAAGTGGGAATTGACTTATAAATTTTTTTTATATTACTTGTTATACTAGCCGTTTTTAGAGTCAATAACTTCCAATATTTGACATTATCAAATACCAGAGTATCAGCATCAATAACTGTTTAAATACCCGCCGAGTATAAAACGGAGAACGTGCTCGTTAAATCATTGGGTCCGAATGGTGTCGCCATCTATCGTGTTGTGTGAGCAAAAACGGACTGTCACCTTCATGGGGGCTCAAAGCTTAGGCTAACGACAGGCGTACAATATAGCCCGATACCATGATGAATTTCGTGGGCCTAGATCTGACTAAGTCAGACAGGTGGCATTAGTAACAACTTATACCAACATGTCCATTATACGATCTAAATTAATCATGTTAATTCTTGTTTCGATTCCACGCGATTCTAACAGAAAATAATGATTTCTCTTGGCCGAAATAACCAAGTTATTTTTATTTTATTATTCTTTTTTGTCAACACAACACAACTATACAAACTCACAACAACATAGAATCCTATCAACCCTTTTTGGCGCTAATTTTCATCACGATTTTCCAGTCCTCCACAAATGGGTTGGTTTTCCCGTTTAAAATATTAGTTCCCTCATCAAGCAGCTCCCTTTGTTTATTCTTCACACCAGTAACGTAACGTCCATTATGGTATGGGGTGCGATATCTTGGTACGGTCTCGGATCACTTGTTATTCTACATGGGAGAATCAAATTCAATCATTATTTAAGCATTTTAGGGGATCATGCCCATCCTTTTGTCTAAAATGTACTCACTGAAGAGCGACCGCTATTTCGAGATGACAACTCCTCTAGCCACGCTGCTAGGTGTGTTCAAGCATGGTTCGAAGAGCATGACGATGAAGTTGCACCTCTTGCCTGGCCCCCTCAGTCTCCAGATTTGAATATTATTGAACATTTATGGGAATATTTGGAGTCCAAACTTCGTTCCTGATTTTCACCTTCATCTAGTTTTTCGGATTTAGTGACCGTTCTGCAGGAGGAATGGTTTAAGGGGTCCGGCACTTCCATAAGAGCCCCATGTTAAATTACGTAAGTTTATGTGCCTTTTTCTCAAAAACTACTTGCTTCTCATAGATGAAATGTTTACAGTAGGTTATATGTACTATCAATAAGACTTTAATGGAGGGTTTTGTCTTTTTACTGACAATTAAAATAATTATGATTTTTTTTAAAAATGTCCTATCCCCCCCCCTAAAATTTTGCTTAAAAAGACGTTATCTAAAACAGTTTGCTAGATATATCTTATCCCCTCCATTAAAATGTGTAAACATGTTGAAAATATACTTACTGTAAATTTGAGGACCCTACATTAATCAGTTTCTGAGAAAAAGGTACATAGAGGGAAAAATATTGCATTTTGAGAAAACAGGCTTTAAAGTAAAAATTTGTAATTTTTAACGATTTACCTTTTTTAATACTTTCCAGAAGCATATGAAACATTTTCTTTGCCCTCTGATTCTACAAAAGACTCTTCTAATTTTCTTTTTTTCATTATTTTTAGCAATCTAGCCTTTTTTTTGTATCTCAAAATGCTTTCGTTGGGCTAAAAGAATCCTACGTGCATCTAATTTTTAAAGCATGATACACAATTAAAACCTGATTCAATAACACAATGTTTTAAAATGATTAATTTGGCTACATGGCCCATATTGAATTGTGCGATTGCCATATTTATCCCTAATTTTAGAGTTTTTAACTTCCCAAACGTAAATTTTGGAATGACTGACTATATGGTATTATTAACTGGTTTTGAGTCTTTTCATGTAGACATTTTTTTAATAAACTAGGGTCAGTTAAATCTCTAAAAATTGGCTTAATTTCATTCAGGAGGGAAGATGGCACATGGGTATGTTTTTTATGATCATAATGCTTTTCGTTAAATTCAACTTTTGCTTTCTGAATTTGTACCCGAGGGACACAATCCATGTTGAGGGTTCTCATTTGTAGATAAAAGATTGAAATAAACAGCCCAAACAGCAGTTTTCATGTTGTATAAATCATTGATAATTTTTTCTAATGGCCATACCATAATACCTCTGAATTTTGGAAATTAAAATGTCAGTGAGTTAGTTGGTTGCGTCCACTTAGGTTTCTTCCATCACTTAATTTTGTCCTCTGTTTTTCTTTTGAGATCCAAAAGACGGGTACCCATACGCTTTTGTATATGCCCAACACACTCTAATTTTTCCACTTGAGTGTCATAAGGATTCAGGGCAAGTATTGATGAAAAACCTCTTGAATCTCCATCACCCAAATATTTTGTGTAACGAATACCATAATGATCTTCGGATCTTTCAAATATCGCCGTTACACCTTTCACTTCCATGCCTCCACTTGTTCCACAACAGTTGGTAATACATGATGGTTCATGAACAGAATTAAATGCAGTTTTGCACCGACGATGTTTCGAAAACACTTCAAAGTCAATAATTTTTCCAGTATCGACACTCGTAGCTGTAACAATACCAATGAGGGACTGGTATCCTTTTTTTCTGCCCTGAACCATCTAAGGCAATGCCACGGCTACCTTCTATTCGTGTTGCTTCCTCAACAGAATTTCTCATTGATTTTTCACAGTTAAATTTAGAAGAGTCGAAATACAATTCTGTATAAGTACGGAATTTTTCAGGTGGAGATGGCAAGTTCATAAATTCACAGAATGTTTCTGCAGCTGAACGACCTCTTCCAATAGATCTGAAAGCAAATACCAATCTGATATTTGAATGGAAAAGTTTATTTTTATTCTTCAATTTAGTTGGCGTATGGAAACCATGCTTTTTTGCGCAAAAATACAAAAAAGTTCCATGTAATACACAATTCCATCTCTTTTAGAAGCCTCCAATAAGATAGAATGGCCACAGTTTTTACAAACAGCAAAATTCAATAAAGCTTTATTCAATAAATTTAATTCTATTAAAACATTTTTTTCATTACTTCCTTTCAAATCTTGATATAAACTGTTGTTTTAAATAAGTTTTCGTTTTGAAGCACTTTGAATAACAGTTTCTGTGCTGTCTGATGTGACAGCTGGAACATTTTGAGCATTCATTTTTTGACCGTCGACATTTTTGAGTTTTTTTAAGTATTTTTTTAGATCTCCCTATAGTTTTTGTCGTTAATAAGATACTAATAAATAATTTAATGTAAAACGTAGATTAAACAGAAAAAAATCTGGATAAATAAATTAGAATTCACAATTAGCAAGTTTAATCAAGAATAATCCCATTTAACAACAAACCAAACGGGAAAAAATAACTGTGTTGAGTTGTCTTTTCCTTTCTTCAAAGAAAAATCGTTTTATTTATGTGTAAAAAAAAGGTTATATTAGTTATATACAAAACAAATCACGCTGTCATCCAAAAATTAAGCATGATGAAAGAAAGGTGCTCTTAGAGGAGCACCTGTCACGTGCCAAGGAAAGTGGCTTCCTTTTAAAAAAATAAATAAAAATACTTCTAATTATTGTATTTCCATATATCATATATTATTTTAAGCAGAAATGTTTAAACTTTTCAAAAATATAAAAAAGTCAAAATTTATCATTTTTCAAAAATTTATGTGCGTTTAAATATTGTCCATGAGATTTATGCATCTATATCCCACGTCGCATTAAATCAGTACTTAGTCATAGGGTGGTTCAACCCCCTATTAATAAAGATTTTCTATTATTTCACAGGTGTTCGTATTATTTTGTCCTCCATTTGTATACCATACAATTTGAATTTCAAATGCAATTAATTCCAGATGACTCAGAGTTTTTTAAATAATTATCTTAAGAAATATTAAATAAAAAAGATTCCAAAAACGCTTAGATTCAACTATTATAAGGCATTATAATTTCTTATTCAAAAAGTGTGAATTACGATGAAATACATTTAACGTGAAAATGCTTCAGTCGAAATATCGGTTAACAGGAAGTAATACACCGGTACCGACAAATTACTGCGTATTTTCATGCATCTTTTCTCTTAATACGAAACGAAAATCGATTAATACGAAAAGATTTCCTTCCTAGGAATGAACAAAATACGGAATACACCAGCTACGCTGGCGAGATTTAAGAGGAATGTAAAATGAAAAAGAGGTGATTTCACATCTTTCGTAGAAAGCAGGCTAGCTTGACTTTTAAATACTCTTGGAATAGCCTGTGACATGAGGTACTTTTGCTTATCTAAGCTACTTTCACCCTCATCAACCTCCTCCTCTACAAACTCCCCACTGAAACATCTCATCTCTCATCAGTTGGCTGTAGATTTCGGTGACGAGTACATCGCAGTGTGAATAAATGTCAGTTAGTTTGGTTCGTGCTTTGTTTCTATTTTATAAATTAGTTTGTTTACGAACAGAGTGGCACAAAGAGTTCAGGGGAAAGCTTCTTAAGGTTGTTGATCAAAAAGAGAAAACGGAAATCTGTAAAGATTTTGGTACTAATCAATCTTGTAAAAAATATCATTCTGAATGTTTTCATTTCATTAATTTTTATTAAACATATGCATATATATATATATATATCGATGTAAATAAAATGTACTCTAATAAACTTAATTTTGTTGAAAAAAATGTTTTTCCCCTTCTTTTTAGCAACACCCTTTAACACGAATACATATTTCAGTCCCTTTAAGTTTCGTGTTAAACGATTTTCGCTGTAAATTAAAGTATCCGACTACTTGCGACAACTTTTTTTGAAATGGGAAAAATGGAAAATTATGGAAATTTGTTTGTTGCTTTTAGATTTCTTTAGTACATTTTAAGAAAAATATGCTAAAATTAATATGAGAAAAAGAAATTATAATTACTAAAATGGGTAAAAATTTACAAAAAATAACCTCAACACGGTCCATTCTGTACCAAAAATTTATGAACACATTTTTAATTTTTTAATTCGGATGTGTTGCTGTAATATTCATTTTTGAAATGACCTTCAGGATAAGAGATATTTTAACTTTTACAAAAACTGGAGCACTTTATCTTATATATTATATGAAATTGCTTAAAGAAACAGTGATTATTTTTACATAAGGGACTGTAAATTGTGAAATAAAACAGCGATTGATAAATCTGAAGGTTAAAACACTTCTACTATTATACAGAACATACACAAAAAATTTCATTTAACTATTTTAAAAAAGTTTTGAGCAATCGCTGTCCCCGTTTGAGCATTTAAAAAAAACACACACTTCGAGTAAAACGCGTTTTAAAGTATGACATCTTGCTTAAGGCGATATGGTACCATCTTCACATTTTTTATTTTTATTTTTAATATCTGATATTTGGTTTTAATTGTATTTCATTAAGGTTAATATTTAATAATAATTCCAAACAAAAAAATTTTAATTTGTTGCAAAATGTTTGTAAAATTTAAATATTTTTAGCTTTTTAAAGCATTTTTAAATCCCTAAGGCTTTTTTAAATATGACTCTTTTCTTTCAAAATTTTTTTTCCAAGTACCTTATACTATACTACATAAAACTGTGCATGGGTGTTTTTCTGCTGCTGCTCTTTCATTTTTTATTAATTTTTTTATAGTTAAACTTCCAAAAATTCCCCAAAAAAGCATTAATTTTGAATTTGCAATTTTTTAGAAAAAGTACTAAACAAACACACACATGTTAGAGCCAATTCCATGCACAATTTTACAAAACATACATTTCAGAACATGTATAAAAACTTTCAAACTCATACTTCAGTTATCAAAAAAGCCTTAGGGTTTTGAATAACAGTATATGTACAAAAATTCAACATGGAGAAATATGAGTTTGAAGTTTTCATTCCATGAATAGCATGATATAATATTCATCGAATAGTCTAAAACTTTTATGAAATGTTAATTAGCTTATTTAAAATTGTTTACCATAAGAAATGTAGAGCAATTAAACAGTATACTGCCATAATGAATATATAGAAAAAAACGAATGAAAGATCAATATTTCGTAAAACTTTATCTTAATAATTATAAAAAAAAATACACACACTTCAGAGCTAATTCCATGCTCAGAGCTAATGCACAACATGTACAAAAAATGTTTATGCCTTTATTTTTTATTTCCATGATTTTAAAAGCCTTCGCATGTTAAATATTGTACACGAATAAAATCAAAATCAAATAACAATTTATAGGTAAAATACATCAAAATCTAAGAACTGTATATTTGCATTTGTTTAAATAAATATCTTAAAATATTTTAATAATAAAAGTTTTGAATCTCGTACACATGGGATATATATATATCACCAAAAACAAATATATAAAAATTTGAGAGTTTTTCTATTTTTGCGAATTAGATTTTTAATTATCTGAGTTATTAAAATGAGATTTAGTATTTGTGCTTAGGGAGAATCCATTTTGAAGTTTTAATTTCATTCATAATAATATCATAAAAAGCACGCACACCTTTTAAATCTTGACCAAATCCATTTGATCTTCCAGTAAATAATTCACAAACTAGAATTTTTGCATGAATTGCACAATTCTTTCTTAAAATGATTTATTACTGATGCGCATTAGAAAAATAATGAATTCATTTTTTATCAGGCTCTTTTCTAGCAGATATTCTGAAATGTAGGCGTGGTAGTTGCTGTTTAGCATCAAACATTGCTCCATTACTTAATGAAAAAGGCAGGCAAAGCTTTGAAATTTTGCAGGCATATTTATAAAGATTCGGGGTATCAAATAAGCCAATAAAATTTTTTTCGACAGTTTAATGATTTGTAGGGTACTATATCTTCTTTAAGTAATGGCATCTGCTTTTACTAAAACACTTGTAGTTTTTGTTCTAGTGAACAGAAAATAATAAAGATGGCCTATAAAATAAAATCATGAAAAAATTATCAGTTGTTAGAAAAATTCACAATTTTAGGGTAATTTAGATACCTTAAATTACATATCTGAGAAAAATTTAAAAATTTTTTTAAGAACTTTAATATTTTAACAAAATGGCGTTACTGGGAGTGAAATCGAGAATGTGAATAATATACAATTTTGCCATCCACATTCCAAAATGTTACTGAGACCCCTTTTTTATTTGGATGAAAAACCGACAAGTTCCCTTTCCTTTTTAATACTTGTCAGAAAATGATGTTTTAATAAGCAATGAAAAGAAAACGGAAGTGGAAAAACCAGACACATGTCGATATGATTCTCTGACGATCACATATTTTTTATGATCACAAATGTTGCTCAGAAACGGAACGAACTGGAATCTATCCGAAAACAAACTTTTTACAGTAAGTAGGTTATGAACCCTGTTCTTTTTTTTATGTATTCAAATTTCAATTTTATTCTTACAAATATATTCTTTAGATATTCTTTCAAATGCTATTTATTAAATGTATAAATCGTATGATAAAAAAGTGAATCGTGTAATACTTCATGTAAATAGTTCTGAAACATCAGTGAAATAGTTTTTCAAGCAAAATGTTGTACATAATGCTAAAATGTTATATAAACTTGTTTTGTTTGGAAATAAGAAAACTTTAATTCTTTGCTCTTATTGACTAAATTATAGATAATGTAATTATAATGTTTCAACCACTGGCGTAGCTAGTCTTGTGTGGGCCCTGTATCAAAATTCCTTGGGGACCTTTTATGGAAAATAAATAAAAATGATTATATTAATAAAACTTATTTTAAAGTGCCAAAAGGTTACATGTTGGGGCTTCTGTAGCTTGAGGGGGGGGGAGCGTAAATTGATAAGGTTAATACGTGGTAGCTACTTCACTGGCTTGAACACACACACACAAAGCAATTTAAAAGAACGGAAATGTGTGCTTATTTCTGCTCCTGAAAAAGAATAAGCTAATCCTATAAATTATGATATGAATTACAGCTAATAATAATACGTAATAATTTTAATAGAAAGTAATACATTAGAATAAGGTTTTTCTTACTAAACAGGAATTGGTTTTCGTATTTATGTCTCATCGCAGAATTTTTAGTCATGATATAAAGCGCTTTCTCGAATAGATTGCTAAAAACGGACAGTGGAATAACTGATGGAATGAATTCATAAAAATGGATACTTAAATATTTTTAACATCAACCTTAACAGATTAATGCAATTTTATAGAAATTATTTATGTAAATAAAAACATTGATGTTAATGTTCTTTTTGAAAGTCGTAAAGGAAATAGTAATTTTTTATTAATGTTCTTGATGCATTCAATATTACCTACAGTCGGACCTCTATTTAAGAAAGGCGCTAAATCCCGAAAAAAGGTTCGAAATGTGGAAAATTCGTTAAAAAGAAATTCCTCTTTCAATATACTTGATAAATACCACAGAACAAATTTTAAATTCATAAACACTGTATATTATAAAAAAAAAGCAATTATTTATACCTCTTTTTGTAAATTACTTCTGATTTATTTTAAATATCTTATATTTATCAAAAAAGAAATCTGCAAGAAAAAAAGCATTGTTCTGAAATTCACTATATTTTCAACCATAAAATTTTTTAAAATTAAAATTAATGAACCTTAATGACGTATTCTAATTTTAAACCCTCAAGTAATTTTAAACATACATTATTTTATAAACAGTAGTTTTAAGCATACATTATCACATGGGTCCTTAAATTTAATTATTGGTAAAATCTGCTAATTCTTTTTTTTTATTTGAAAAAAACTTTTTCTCTCATAATACGCCTCGCATCTTCACAATGCATCAAAAACCCCTTTAGGTGTATTTTCTTCATACTGTAATCCGCTTCAAATTGTTCAAATGATCTTATCATTTCATCATACGAAGGTTCGGAAATATTTTAAAAATAGGGAAGAAAAATCAAATCGCAACATAAAAGTTCGCTAAATAGAAAATGCCTTTCACTTCACTATTTGGGGGTTATTTTACGAAGAAAATCGTAAAATGCTCTTCGTTCCAGGAAATAGTTCGCAAAACAGAGGCTCATAAAATGGACGTCTGACTTTATTTCTTTTTTTGTAACATCTACGCATTCACTTGAACGTGTATTATGTATCAGTCTTTTTCATTATGACTCTTTGAGATGGGAAATGTTATTCAACCAATCCTTTCAAAACCACGCATCACAACGTCTCCAGTCAATTCTCAACAGCCGAAATAACGCTTCTTATTTGTTTCCAAATGCCTCGAAAGGGGCTGAATTAATTCCTGCTTTGATGAAAGATCAGATGCAGGGTTATTTGAGGATTCCGGGGATGAATTTTGCTATGTCAAACTGACTGATAGGTATTATTTCAATGTTGATTAACATGAAACAACAAAACTATAGGACGGTAACCATGTTTTATGTGTCATTTTTCTCAGAATGTTAGAGAAATTAGACAAGGAATGGGTCGATTACATGTGATCGTGACAACAGGTTTTGTTGTTGTTGTTTATAATCCCTCAGTAATCTAGTGGCAGCTAGATCAGATCCATGATACCGTGAACTCTAGCGAAGTCAAGCACCACTAGAGGACTTTCATAAACATCCGTCACAGCGAACCCCAAGCAATCCAGATGTGACCGGGGAATGACGACTTCAGATTGCATTTTTTGCACAATGAAAAGACTTTGCGCCCTGAGTCGAATGTCATGTTTTTTAGATGTCCACTTATGAATCTTGAGATGGTCGTTTGATCATTTCTGTCACCCTCGAATTCTAACGCTCCCCCCCCCCCGAGTTCTTCCTGCTGAACAAAGGATGGACGGGAGGGGTGAGCCAGTCTTGTCTGACTGCTTTTTAGCGCGTTTTTCACGTAGTGGAACAAAAGCGCTATTAGGACGCAAATTTCGTCTTCGTCATCGTTCCATATTTTGTCGTACCTTTTTCTCAGCCAATAAGCAACCAACTGACCTCGGGTTTTCGGCATTTGGTCGCATTTGTGCCCTAGATGAGCCGAATCATATTTAAATTTTCCCATAGTTTTCCCGAATTTTCCTACAAATTTACCTGAATTTCGCTAGTTTTGCTTTTTTATAGTGCTGATACAGATTTGTGTCATTATTTCTTTTCAGCTCAATAGTAGTACATTTAGAGGAGTGGTACAGTACACTACTTTCTGTTAGTAAAAAGTTCATTAGTTGCATTATTGTAAAATACAACATGTGAAAAACGCGCTAAAATTACTTGGCCATGCCAATGATTGATATCTTGTTTCTTTATGGAGAAAATTTGTTTATATGTAAGTGTGTAGTCCCGGTTGAGAGGCTCAGAACAACCTCTTTTAGCCAAGATGTCTGCAGCATCGTTCCCTTGGATGTTAACATGGGAGGGAATCCAATGAAAGTGGATTTCCCTTCCCTTGGCTAGATTTTTAAGATGGGTGATAATTTGTATGCCCACGACGTCGCACACATTGCTCCAGTCCTGGAGATAATGAATCGAGCTCCGACTGTCAGTAAGGACCTAAATGTCATTAGAATTAGTGCCGTCAAGGTTGGTCTTTAATCCTTCATTTATGGCAATTAATTCGCTTCTGAATACCGAGCAGTTTTCCGGGTTGCGTCTAGAAAGCTGGACTGAAAGACTTTTAATAAAGACACCACTCCCAGCGTTGTTCAAATCGTCTTTACTGCCATTTGTACAAATCAAAATGGAATCACTCGGAATGCCATTTATGATTTCCAGAGCCAAATGTCTTAGGTAATCGGGAGCATCTGAGTTCTTGTTCGTAACGGACATAAGTCCAGTATAAAAGTAAACTCCGTGTAGGCCATCAATCTGGTTCACACAAGGTCCTAGAGAAGATCGCTCTACATAATGGGAAATTATCTTCATATTGCCAGGCAAACTGAAAGGGCTATTCTTCTTTAATCTTTGGCAATTTATCCATTTACACTTGCAGGTTTTTCATCACTTTTATAAAAGAAAAAATTCTGGAAATTTCTTGCAAAAAAGGCAAACAAATAAAGCTATTGTTATATTGTAATTACTGCACCTAATTTTTAATTTCAGCTTTAATTTTGCTAAAAATGCTTGTAAATTCTAAAAATATTTGTTGTTGAAAGAACTTTTTATTCTTGTTTCACACGACTTCAATACCATCAAACGGCAATAGTCAAGGATTACTGATTTGAGCTGAAGAAAAAATGTCTAACACAAGAAAATGTCTTCAAAATTCGAATAAAAATGACCTGATACAAATTATGATTCTAGGTGTTAGTAAAACTGTTAAATGGTCAAAATCAAACTAATCGTGTTTAATTTCATGTTGTTGTCTTTTTGTCATTTATCCGTAAGACATATTAACATATTATCTTATCCAAAATTGTTCGCTCATCAATGGACTTACTGAAGTATATTTGCAGCAATGACTGCTATTTTCGTAGTTCTATTTCAAAGAGAATAATCTAAACAGACGGTTGATGATTTATTTTCAGATTCTTCACCTTCAAAATGAAGATCGAGTTTCTGGACACTAGAAAGAAATGTTTGGTTCTAGGGATGACAGTTTTAATTTCCTTTTTTCTTGTTGGAAGCTCCTTGCTGTCCGGACTCCTTTTCGTGGCCTGCATGTCTCGATACGACACTGGAAGGAAAGAAGCGTCGCTGCCCTTTATTGTATGTCACGCAGTCAGGAATATATCCAGTAAGTCCGGATTCGTATTAGAACTAAGAAATAAGGAATTTTAGAAGCTTTTAAATGTTGTTGTTTTTTCTATATGATAAAGTTCTTCTGTTTATTTATAATCCAATGAGATATCTTTTGCAAAAATTTCATTTGCAAATAAAATAGATTTTCCAAATTAGACTTTTTCTTTTGTCAGACTTATTTCCTGAAGGAAGCACATTTTTATGCATTACCTTTACTAACATGTATCCGATAACCATCCTTGAAGAACAACTCTATATTAATCATGTTTGAAAATAGTATTGCAACATGTAGAGATATAAAGAATCTAGAGATATCTAAAGAATAATCCAAATATAATGAGCTGACAGCTCTGAATCTGTATCCGAATTTAATTCATTTTTCCTTAAACAAGTGTTTTTGTTACTTGTGTTATCTGTGATCCGAAATTTGCTGGTTTGAATCCAAAAACATTGCACACAGTAGAACACGAATTTTAAGGATCTAAATTCCTGCCTTCACCAAAGAAAAATTCCCGTCTTCATCACAAAGAAAAAGCTGGAAGGAAGGCATTTCAGTACTATAGTCAAACTACATCACCTTTTTAAACACTAGCATAAAATAATATCACCTTAAACATAAAAAATATGCGCAAATTAAAGAAAGAAAGAAAATATCAGTCCCCGTACAGCGTACGGGGAAACCTGTAGCGGTTAACTTTCAGCAGCCTGTACGATGTATAGGCAGACCGCTTAAGAGGTTATAAATATTTTATGAATCACATCTTTAAAAGCAAAAATTATCTTAAATACTTAAGATACTAATAAAATGTATAAGAAACTTAGCCGATGTGGAACATTAATATAAAAACCTAATTTTAATTTCTCATTCTTATTTTGAACAATGCAAAAATGAGATTACCTTTTTAGTAAATTAAAAATTCCATGAAACGAAAATAATACCAAAATCAATGTTATTGTTTTTAAGATTGTTTTTTAGTGATGAAGAATTAAGAAAACAGTTTGAATAAAGTGTGTGTGTGTGTGGTGTGTGTGTGTGTGATGTGTGTGGTGTGTGTGTGTGTGTACTGCATAGTTTACAACTTTGTAATCAATCTGGCACGTATGATGGAGGGTTAAGTCAATAATCAAAGTCATGAGCATATTGCCCCTGTAATGCCAAAGAATTCCAAAGCCATCACAAGAAAAAGTATTTTAATTTGTCATTCTGGCTTTTAATAGAAATTTAAAAAATTGATTTTCCAAATTCCTTTTATAAGACACTTGTTTCTAAAAGCCTTTAATAAAAAAAACTTTGATACTAGAAAATGAATTCAATCAGTCGGATAAAATAAAAATAAAAAATATTTTCTGCACGCAAAACAAACGAAAATCATTCATTCAAATACGCTCGTGTAAGTAATTTAAAAGAAAGATCTAAATTATGCTTCAGTTTCTTAATGATTCTAAAACAGCGTTTCTCAAACTGTGGGGAGCGGCCCCTACGGGGGCATGATAAGTCTGCGAGGGAGGCGCGAGCATATTAAAAAGTCGAAAATAAAAGATTTCTTTTAAAAATTATTAATCTGCTGAAAGTAAAGGGGGAAAAAACATTCTGACATAATAAAAAAAAATTAACATTACAATGATATAATACACGTATAAATGTATCAGTACTACACAATGTATTTTATAGTTAATTTAACAATACTAAGTTAAGAACAAAGTTAATAATTACCGCTGACCCCATGGGCATGTCACATATAAAATTATACATAAAAATTAACACTTATCTTAATAATTTGTACAGTTTATAAATAATCCCTTCACTGCCGATTAAAGCTACGCGATTCGCTCCCCATTGCCTCCGTTTTCCAAGTAGGCGCGCGTATGGGATGTATTGGGGGAGAGCACAGAAAGAGGATAAAAATAAGGAAATCCTCTAACGTAAGAAAATCCTTCGCAAACGCTGTCAAAGTTCTTTTATTTCATTCCAAAGCCTTCGAAATAATTTTATGAATTGCAGTGCACACAAAAGATCGTACTTCGGAAGACGTATATATACGTCCGGAGAATTTAACACACTATTTGAGTTTCACGTATATATACGTCGATGGAACTTAAGAGTTTAAAGTCGTATTAGCGTCACAAAGTATACTATTATTGAATTCAATGCATTGTTATTTGTATGGAGGGGGGAGCGTGATGAAAATTATGATGGATTATTGGGTCACAAATATTAAACGTTTGAGAAGCACTGTTCTAAAAGTAAATTTAAAAAAAGGATAAAAAAATCTTTAAAATTAACAAAAATAGACAAACCGCATTTCTGAAAGAGTAGAAAACTCAAAACCAATTAAAAGAATAAATAAAACGATCTTCAAACCATGATTTATTATTACTATTAGCACGTTAATAGATCTGCAAAGAATATAATTTTACAAATGTATATAAACTAAAAAGATATTATCATTACTTTTAGGAACTTCTATAAGAAATTTCAATTGTTTTTTTTATTTGTAAATTTAATTGAAAAAATATATTATTACGTTCAGAAATAAAATAAAAAGTGTTATTCCAATGATAAAAAACGATAATGTCATAATTACTTATTTAAAGCGAGAATTTAAGATTTGTTCAAAACAATTTATAGATTTTTTTAAAAAAAAGTTTAGAAATCTAAAAATTATTTATATATTTAATATTGTTATAAAGGATCTATTTCTATAAAATAAAAGCGCTTTGTCCTTAGAATTTTATATATTACACATGATTTCCTTTTTACTTTTCAATATGAGTTTTTATTGTTTATTTTTATTAAATCTTACAGAGAGAAAGTAAATGCCATTGCATCCATGGTCATAATGAACCAATAGAAAATTTAGTGCGACAGAATTTTCATAAAAAATGTGTACATTATAATATTTATGTTCAGTTTTTATTTCATTTGATTATATGATCTTTTATACATTTGTACTTTTCATCTACATTTCTTAGCCCTTGAGTACTTGAATAACTTTCACATAGTGTATACATATTCCAAAATGTATTTATTTTAAGTCTCATATTATTATATTTATTTTATCACTAAATATATGTTATATAATTTTAAAATCGCATTGAAACTTTCTCTTTATTTTTTAAAAATTTGTTTAGGTCCTTTTGTTGGATACTTGGGAAAGAGATTTGATCTTGTAATTATAACTGGGATTGGATGCCTACTTGCAACAATTGGAATAGGAGCATGCTACTTCGCTGAAAATATTGTAGAAGTAATTTTTTTATGGGGCATAATCTATGGTAATTTCATATATTGTCAATATTGTAGCACTTTTAGGTGCTTTATAAATATAAATGTGTTTCTGTACCCCTTTATTTTTCAAACCCTTTTATTCGTTTTTATTAGCGAGAATAAAAATTTTCCGCGTTTAATCATTTGTACGAATATTAGGGTAAATCGCTAAGTGTTCTCGACGATGCAAATTGCTTTAAATTGCCTTAAACTGCCTTAAATAAATAAAATCTAAAAATTGGTATATTGTATCCAGAAAATGCTTTAAAGAAGAAATGGACTAAAAGAGAACAACTGTAAAGTATCATAATATCACAAGAAAATATTTACTACTTTTTGGCTCATTTTCTACATACAGCCGTCACCAAAAGCCCTCGTGTAACTGAATCAGGTGACGTAACCGCCCTGACTGACAAACTTGCTTGCCTCTAGGCTCATGATCTGTATTCATAAGTTCATTGTACTCCAAAATCAACGACAGAGATAAACAAAGGTCAATTTAAATTATTCATTAGTTCGTTACAGTCTGTAGATATACTGGGTGAGCCAAATTTCGTTTAAACTTTTAAAGTTTCATAAACAAAAGAAAGTAAGAAATGATGAAAAAGAAACGCAGTTTAGAAGGAAAAAAGGTCTTCACTATAGAGAGTCAGACTTTTTTTTAGCAAAGAGGTGTATTATGCGTAATTTGCTCCATGTAGAATGGTGCACCATCGTATGGTGCCAATCCAGTTAAACGATTTTTATTGACTACCTTTGGTGAGAACGGAGTGATTGATCAAGGTTTCAAGATGGCTACAGTGTTTGGCCGACCTCAATCTGGTCGACTTCTGTTTGTGGGGCTGTTTGAAATCACTGGTCTAGCAATTATCTCCGTCAACATTGTCCGAACTCAAAAGATTCTATCAGTTGTGAAGTTTCTGCAATTCATTCAGATTAGTCATATTCCACTATAACATGTTTTGTGAGCCGCCTTTGTTGTGTCGTGCAATGTTCTGGAGGTCATGATGAACAATTGTTTTTGCAAGAATAAATGAGTTGAGATTATTGTTGTCCTGTACATTGTGATTCAGACTTTCAGCGCCATCTACCGGTGATATTTTTAAATAAAGTGTTTTTGCCACACACAAAAACTCCGACTTTCTTGTGAGCCTTTTCTTGCAAATCACTAACATCATTTCTTCCTTTTTTTATGAATTTTTAAAGTTTGAAATGAAATTTAGGCTCAACCGGTATGTATTTTACAACATTGAAAAAATGATGCATACAAATTTTACAAAGTTCAGTTTCGCATTATTTTAACTTTGCTTTTATCTAGGATAAAATAGGATATTAGTTACAAAATATTCTGTAAAACTATTAGAATATGCCTTAAAATACTTTTTTTTTAAATTTTCACTTACCATTTCATTTTATTTTCCTATAGGAAAAATAAAATAAATTTAATTTAGGATATGATTTCGACAGTAGGATAAAAAAATACATTGCTGTTTTCTGTTTGATAATTAAAATAAAAGCTTTTATATTATTACTAGCTGTTACCCGCCCGCTTCGCTGGGTATTTCATGATGTTTTATAAATTTTTGTTGGTTATATATATGTATAAATTTTTGATATTCAAGTCCTAGCATTAAGAATTCAATTGTATTGAAAAATATGCGCCCCTTACGTTCCTCAACGCCATTTAGGAGTCGATTTTCACGAAACGCATTTTGTGGCGTATCTGTATTCTATGAGAGGAATCTGCTTACCAAATTTCAACACTGTGCGTCTAATAGTTTAAAAATCGGAATAACTATTTATATCTCCCCTTAACCCCTGCAACACCCTTGGGGGTCATTTTTCACCGAACTCATTTTGTAGGGGATCTCTACTCTATGAAAGGAATCTGTTTGCCTAATTTCAAGATTGTACATCGAGTAGTTTAAAAATGGAAACAATTATTTATAACGCCCCTTAACCCCCCGTAACGCCCCTTGCGATTCGAATTTCACAAAAAAATCCGTTCTTAACTGATATCTACTCTATAAAAGGAACATGTCTACCAAATTTCAAATCTGTAGGTTGAATAGTTTCGGATATATCGTGATTAGTCAGTCAGTCAGTGAGTCGCTTTTCTCCTTTATATATATAGATTATCAGCACTAAACAATTTTTCAAGAGTCAAACTATTGTAATTTTTGCTTAATGCTTCACTTTATATTAAAGTTGTTGTACTATTTTTATTTTTATTGAGCTTTTGATATCATTGATTAAATTTTTGTTTTTCTCAGGATTTGGTTTCGGAATGGGAACGGGCTTGCTACCTCAAATTTTGCGTCAACATTTCGAAGAACACATAGATAAAGCAAATGGACTGTGTTTGGGAGGAGCAGCAATAGGATCATTCATACTGCCTATAATTGTTGACACACTAATTGTGGAATATGGTACATCAGGAATGTTTTTGATACTCTCCGCAATAGTTCTGAACAGTGTACCGGCGGCATTATTGTTGAAAAAACTAGACAATACAGGTCTAAAATGTAAGAACACCAATGGTCTTTTACAAGGAATAATCAGTGGAAATCATGAAATTTCAAAGTGTATAAAAAAGGACCATATGCATGACAGAAAAACTATTACAAACTTAGAACAAAAAATTGAAATTTCTGGAAGCCCAAACAGGATGTCTTCTGAAAGTTTAAAAATATCTGAACTTCAAAACGCCCCAATTCCTCCCAATAATATTCTTGAAGAGAATGACAAAATTAAAATCCCGTATAATGAGGAATCTAAAAATGCCAGAGCACTTACGAAGGAGGCAGAAATACAGTTTGAAAATATAAAAACTGTGACAAAAAATAGAAATATAAATCTTCCTGTTACTTTATTAAATGCACAATCTGAATCAAATCTCAAGGAAAATTCTGAACTTTCCAATAGGAGTTTATGTTCCAAATACTTGAAGTGGAGATCTTCTAGTACGCCAAATAAGGAATGCGCTTCTTTTAATTCATTTCTAGACGTTACCTACATCCTCATACTACTAACTCAGGGTTTTATGCAGATCGTTCTTACTACGGTATGGACAATCATTGTTGATGCATCTAAAGACAAAGGGATTGCAGAAAGTGACGGAGTGTATGTTATGATCTGCATAGGTGTTACCGTTACGTTTGGACTATTCTGTCTGGGTTACGTTACCGATGGTGGTTACATGACTAAAATCAATTTCCAAATACTCTGTATTGCAGGTTTTGGTATATGTACCATACTTTTTATAGTAGAAGGATTCCTCATGTTTATGATATCCGTGGGCTTTATTGGATTATTTTCCGCCGGACTCCTTATGATTTGCATTGGCATCATAAATCAATACATTGAGAAAGAATTTATGACAATGGCAATTGCTTCTAAATATTTTGCCTTTTCCCTCATGAGTTTCTCACAAGCTCCAATGATAGGTAAGAAACTTTACCACTTTTAGTTTCGTACTTTTTTGTAAAATTTAGAGTAACAGAAGCTATATAATTAACTGATAGGTTTAATCAGAATTACCTATAAATATATAAGTCCTTTTTCTTTAAGTGATGAATTCGAACTGGTTAGAAGAGTTAAGAATTAGTCTTAAAATATTTGATGTATAATATTTTTTCCTGAAAAAATTTATTTTATTTTTAAATTATTTTATTTTTCAATCTCGTACTTTGACTCATAAAACAAGATTTTTTTGTTTGTAACGCAATGGTTAAATACATACTCTCGCTTGAATTAGAGACCCAAGATGAATATTTTATTGGGCCATTTTTTGTACAGATAACTGCTATGATTTATTTTGGAATCGAGTCTACATGCTTCTAGAGTGCATTTACGTTCAGAGAATAACATGCATTGGTTATGTTGCTTTTTAGATCTTGTAAATTAGATGAAAGAGAAGAGGGGATGTGCCTTTCCAGCATATCCCTCACATTTTCTATGGGGCTAAGATACAGACTATTCGGTGGCCAGAGATGGTGTTGGAAGTCAGATTGAGGTTCATTTTTAAACACTTCTGGCATGATGTGTAGTTGCATTATCGTTAATGAAGTATCCATCACCATCAAGGTAAAAATACAATATTGCAGGGTGCACGATCTACCAGTATATCTAAGTATCTCATGGCTATTTGTTTATATTCGAGTAGCACCATGGTTCTATTTACATGCCGGCAGAACATGCCCCATATCATGATATTTCCACCAGACTCTTGCACAGTGTGAATAGGATAAGATGGATTCAGGGCTTCGTGGGGTTGTTGCCAAACTCAACGTCTTCCATCTGTGCAAAATAAGGTGTAGTGGGTTTCCTCCGATCACATTACCCATTTCCAATCTTCAGATGACCAGTGCCTTCTTTCCCAACACCACTGCAAACTAATTTCTTCATTTTGGGCCGAAATTATAGGGATTTTCTCACAGGCACACGACTATGCATTTCTGTCCAATGAAACTTTCTGCGCATGTTTCGAGCTGAAATCTGTTGGGAAGAGCCTTGGTTGACGTTTTGTGTCCGTTGAAGCACAATGGAGTCCCCGTTCTGCCATACAATTCATCGGAGACGACGCCGATCACGCTCATGAAAAACTGTGCTTGTACAGCAATTACGTCTTCTAGAAAAAGACTGTGGGTTCTGAATTCTAAATTTTTAAAACCTTTGATATGGCTGCCTTTGAGAACCTAGTGAAATGTTGTGCCTTCGAAATCGTCTGCTAAACGGCCATCAACAGTAAGCCTTTTTTCAAATGGTGAAAGATCTGTTGTTTTCCCAATTTTATTTCATTCATCGTAAAAGGACTTTTACACGTTACTTATATTAGTATCCTAACCATGTGTAATCCACGTCATAAAAATATTTTTTGCGTACTTCGTCTCTAACATGTATTCAAATTGTAAATGTGTATGTAATTCATTGGTCAGTATGTGTAAGAGTCTCCTACCTTTCTAAAAAATAAATTATCAAAAAATACTTATTGAATACTTATGATAAATTCTATAATATTTCGTTAAAACTTTAAATTAATGTTAATTTTATTAAAATTAAATAGTTTAATGAATAAATTTATATGCTATTCTTACAAAACAGATATATAAAACCTTTTTTTCACGGAGCCATTTAAATGGAATATTTTATTAGAAAAATAATTTGTTGAACATTAAATATAAAGAAAATGTCATAGTAATGTTGAAAACGTTGCAGTTAACCATTTTTTTATATAAGCCAATCCAAAACTGAACATTAACTTATTGTAACAAGGAAATTATTTTAAATATTAAATCAATTCCTATTTTCCATTTTTTTAAATATTCGAACAATCCCGGTTATTAGTTTTTAATCCGTAACATACTCTAGTCTTATAACTTCAAAAATGCAAAACTGAGAACATATATAAAAATAAATGAATTTTTTTAAATTTAAAAAAAAAGCGCTTACCACTGACAACATTTGTGAACGTGATGATTACAGAACAATTCAAACAGTTTTAACATGTTTCTCATGTAAAAAATGTAACATTTAAAACAGCAACAACTGTAGCCAATAAGCTACTTAAATTATAATTCATTTAGTAACTTAGCTTCAGTCACGTCATAAGTTAAATTACGAGAAAAAAACACAATAATTCATTTTAAACGCGAAAACAAATGAATAAAATAACAATTCGAATACATATACTTGAAATGTTATAAATGCTAACAGTGGGTAAGAATTGCGTATATTGTATCATGATACGTATTAGATAATATATATAGTTGGATTTTTATAGTTGTGATCAGCTGAACGTGTTCAGTGGAACTTTTTATTCAAAAAATACAGCTGCAAAATTAAAAAAAACATACAAGGGGTGATCAAATGAAAAGGTACGAAACGACACGGTGGGTACAAATATAGACTTTATTCAAAATATACACCATAGGCCTGAGCACAACGATCCCACTGATGAACAAGCCGCAGGATTCCTTGTTCCCAGAATTCCTGTGGCTGTGACGAGACCCAGTTCTTCACAGTGTCCTTGAGTACGTCGTCCGAGTTGAAGCGCTTTCCTTTCAGGTGTTTCTTCAGTGGACCAAACACATGGAAATCGCAGGGTGACATGTCCGGACTGTAGGACGGATGGTCCAACGTCTCCCATTAGAACTTGTCCAGTTCCATTTGTGTGACTCTGGAGACGTGTGGACGCGCGTTATCATGGAGCAGAACCACACCCTCCGTGAGCAGCCCCGGTCTTTTGTTCTTGATGGATCTGCGTAGGCGTCGGAGTGTCTCACAGTACACATCGGAGTTAATGCCTTTTCTGTGCTCGAGTAATTCTGTGCTCGCATCATTTGGACGCCGCTTTTTATAAGAGCCTTTGCTCTCTCCTGCGCATGCGGGCACCCGCGCATGATCCGATCCCAGTCAGAGTCTCCAATGGCATCCCGAGATGTCTCGCTACATTCTCCCTTGGCGGAATATGCAAATATTTAACTGTTTCATTTTTATGTCGTTTCGTACCTTTTCATTTGATCACCCCTTGTATTAATGCGTTAGACCCTCTCTCGCCCGGATGCAAGTCGTTGAACAGTCGGGCATTGACTCAGAATTGGCTGATGTCCTCCTCCGAGAATGCATACAATACATATTCCAATTGTCGAGTAATATTGACGTGATTCAGGGATGTTTGGCGATGCCTGCTTATCAAAGCCCAGACATGCTCTATTAGGGAAAAATATTATCAACTCTTCTGCAAGGAAAGTTTTAGAGAAGCACAGACACAAGTAGTGAAAAGGAGTGCGTACAGCTGGGTTTTATCGTTTTGAAATGTAAAACCCAGGAGACTGTGAAAGGAATGGAAACACTACGGAGTGCATGATATCTCGTCCACCTACAGTGTGCTGTGAGGCTATCGCGAATAACAACCATGCTCCTGGTATTAAATAAATGGACATCCTATGCCATGAACCTTTGCTGTCGGACTATGTGATAAAATGTAGGAAGGTGAGTATCTAACCTGGAATGCCCGAGATACGTCATCGTTTGTTGTCAGAGATGAGCTCGCAACAAAACTCCTCGTTGAACAATATTTTACTATAAGTCAGGAGATCGGAGGTTGAATGCATATGGCACCGCCTCAAACACTCTCGGCAGCACGTATTGGTGAACAACCTTCAGTGCATTGGTTTTAAGTGCATTCAGAAATTTCCTTTTCTCTAAATAGTGTATCGATTGTCATTGTAGTTATTGTCGCTCTTGTAATACATAGGGTTGTAGAAAAAAAATGCATTATGGTATGTGTGTGTCTATCGCGTGATCTCTTTTACGAGTTTTACAGCCATTCTGAATCATTCACAACCTTTTTGTTGCTTTTATGACTATGGTTCGTCTTTTTCCTTCCAAAATCAGCATTCCTTCGATATAAGTGTCAAGCGGTTTGGCGATATTACAACTTTTTTTCGTTTAGTTTACATTCCCACTCAAATGGTGACATTTACTCATACTGCTATGAAGCATACCTGAAAGACATTGGTACAGCCTATGAGGGTAGAGGGAGCCACATTCACATTGAAGTTACAAATAAGGGTTAGAGTTCCTTTTGTTTTATGACTATGGTTCGTCTTTTTCCTTCCGAAATCAGCATTCCTTCGATATAAGTGTCAAACGGTTTGGCGATATTACAACTTTTTTTCCCTTTAGTTTACATTCCCACTCAAATGGTGACATTTACTCATACTGCTATGAAGCATACCTGAAAGACATTGGTACAGCCTATGAGGGTCGAGGGAGCCACATTCACATTGAAGTTACAAATAAGGGTTAGAGTTCCTTTTGTTTTATGACTATGGTTCGTCTTTTTCCTTCCGAAATCAGCATTCCTTCGATATAAGTGTCAAGCGGTTTGGCGATATAACAACTTTTTTTCCTTTAGTTCACATTCCCACTCAAATGGTGACATTTACACATACTGCTATGAAGCATACCTGATAGACATTGGTACAGCCTATGAGGATCGAGGGAGCCACATTCACATTGAAGTTACAAATAAGGGTTAGAGTTCCTTTTGTTTTATGCATTATCCGCATGCTCCGTTGCAATACGCTGGAGATTTCGTTAATCAGTCATTGACCGGCAAAAGTTAATCATTTTCAGATTCTATCATAAGATATCTGCATACGTGATTTCGTTCCTTTGAATAAATTCTATATGGGTCATCACTTTCTGTGAGTTAAAAAAGTATACATTCATACCTAACCTATATATTTATGTATAGAGAGAGAGTTAAATGATTGTGTGTGTGGTTAGTTGTCAGTGGCTTTCAAATGTAAAAAGAAAGTCCTTACATTTAATAAGTAACTTCTTTCAGAGTAAATCAAAATTTATTCTGGAACATTCTAGAACGTACAATAAGTTTTCTTCTCAAACGGGAAACAACACTCACTTAGAAATTTATAACAGCACAAAGTATGAGTTCATGCAAACGCAGAAAATGAAATCAAATCGATCGACAAAGTATTGCCTGAGGTAAATGAAGTGCACATTCACTGTGAAATTCTAACACTGAATGTTCTTCACTACAAAGATCTTCATACAGGTTTCCTTGCCCTTCTAGAAATCTTTACAAGTCCTTCCTTAAAACATCCCTCTGGACCTTTTTAAATTTCACCTCGGGCATTTGGCGATTATTTCTGACGCCAAAGCTGTCGCAATAAACACCTATTTTATGACAAGAATGTTATCTCTTGACCTAAAACTTATTATATATTTACTGTAGATGGTATTCTCTTTAAGAAGATAAATCGTATTTTATATATTATTACTTTTCCTTACTTCAAGTGTTGATTCTGTGAATATTTTTGATAGGTTTCTTCAGAGAAGATTTGAATTCCTATGACGGACTCTTCCTCTTATTGGCTGGAATATGTGTGATTTCTGCTATACTTACCTGGCTTACACCAATTGCTGCAAGGCGGCGGGACGAGAAAAAGCTGCTGCGATAGGTTATGAGAGTAATTCATTTACTGAAGTATATGAAACCTTATTTTTTTATCAGTAATATTTATATTTTTAGGAATAATTTTCTTTTTTTATGGTTTACAAGTATTGCTGTTTAAAAGATATGAACAAAAATCATGTGCAGCCGCGGTAGCCGAGTGGCCAATTCGGGGCTGTTTTTGTCGAGTCATGGATGCAAGTCCTGATGCCACTAAAGACACCTTTTAGAGAGACTGATATACGTTAAATCTCATGTGATGCAATTTTACACATTTCGCACATACTTTGTTGTTTTAAAGATATGATTCTTCCACTTTAAAGCTTTCAATAGCATTTTTTTTTAAATTGTTAAGGCTATTTAAAACTACTATTTTGAATTATAAGAATTATTATTATAATTGTTTAATTTCTGCTATCTTTCAATGGATCGCATTGGAGAAATTAAGAGCGATACACTGACCTATTATAATTGTACAAATAATATATAATGTATCGAAAATTGTTGAGCCATAATATTTCGAGGCATATTTTAAGTTATCTTTTAAGTGATATTTACTCAGTATAAAACATAATATATTACATGTTAATAGCTTAATACAAGTAAATCAGTGCTTCTCAAACTTTCAATGTTTGCGACCCAACATTCAATCATAATTTTCATCGTGCCCTCCCCCCCCATACAATAACAGTGTATTCAATTCATTAATACTATACTTTGACGCTAAAACTACAATACAACTTTAACCTAAGTGCCACCGGCGTATATAAACGTCTTCTTCAACCAAAACGTTAATTACCCTGGACGTTTATATACGTCTTTCCGAAGTACAATCTTTACCATGCACTGCTATCCATAAAATTATTCCGAAAGCTTTGGAACCCAATAAAAGGACCTTGGAAGTGTTTGTGAAGGATTTCTTTACTTCATAGGATTTGCTTATTTATTCCTTTTCTTCCCCTTCCTACATTGCTTATGTGGAAGGTGGCATTGGGAAGCGAACCGCGTAACTTTTAATCGGCAGTTAATAGGATTAATTATTAACTGTACAAATTATCAAGATAAGTGTTAATTTTTGCATAATTTTATATATGACACAAGCCTACTGGTAATTATTAAACTTGTTCTTAACTTAGTATTTTTAATTCAATTATAAAATACATTGTGCACTCTAGTGATACAGTTTTATAAGTGTATTACGTCAGTGTTAATGTGTATTATATTTTTTTTATTATGTCCGAATGTATTTTGTTTGCTTACTTTCATTAAATTAATAATTTTTTTTAAATAATCTTTTGTTTCCGACTTTTCAACATGCTCGCGCCAACCCTTGCAGAGTTATCACGCCCCCAAGGTTGAGAAACGCTGCAAGTAAATATATCTTTCAAACATTTTTCTTGATTTTTCTCAACGTTTTGATCAAATAGTCGAGATCTATTGATAAAGGATCTAAGACATCTTTGAATTGCTATTTTGGAGACTGGTGGGTCCAGATCAATCTTTGAAAATCGAACCAGATGCTGTGATACAACTATTAACGATCAAAGCCAAAACCATCAGAGGTTAAAAGTGTTTCTTCATAAATCTCAATATCATAAGAAAGGCATTTTATTTGTATTTATCATTTATTGTATAGTAAGGTGCTTAATTTTATTTCATAATAAAGTTGTCGAAATTTTTTGATATTTTTTCAATTTTCTCTACTCACAATAAATCAATTATAGCGTACGCATTATTGAAACAATAATCATTCCTCTCTAATTTTCATCAAAATGCAAAAGAAATAAAAAAAAAGTTAAAAACAACTCTATGAACAATTTTTTCTTCAAGAATAACTGAATATACGTGAATATTTTGATTTTCCAGAGGATTTATATGACTTTTATAACTGCCTTTAAATGATGTTAATTTATTAGGATGTTTTACTGCATTGAGAGATAATGAATATTATACTATTGAAATAATTAAGTTGAGGAAAATATAAAAAAACTATTGTTACGTAGATCGGGGTTCGAGGATTTTATGCAAAAATCGTAAACAACAAGAAGGTTCTTTGAAAGCGATGTGTATTTATTGGCGTAAATCAATCCTTAAAAATACAGGATTCAACAGCAAAATTCTCGGAATAAATATCAGAAGGATTTCACACCTTCAACAGCACTTAGACACAATTATCAGTATCTAAAAAACACGTATATATAAGCTTATTCACAAGCACAGCAGAGCTAATCACGATCAAGGCAAGTTTACTAATCGCTAGTCAAAGCCAGACTCACTACTCGCTGGTTAAAACCAGACTGACTGTTACGGCGAGTATCGCTCTATTTATAGCCGTGGTTGAAACTTCGAGAAAGATGCGCTCGCGTCATAGATCGTGAAATTAGTGGATTTCTCCACTAATTTCTAGAAGAATCCAGAGGGTCCCCCGAACTCGCCAACTTGGTCACCAAAATCGCCAACGTAGTCACCAAAAATGATGCCAACTTGGCTCTATCGCCAATATTTCGCCAAGTTCCCATTGAATCGCCTTTATAACTTAAGGGAACGTTATAACGCCATTATAATTGTAACCATTATAACGTAACGTTGAACGCCAACGTTGAACAACGTTCGTTATAACGAACATTGAACGCCATTATAACGTAACGTTGCTTATGAATATTACAATTAACATGTAATAAATATAGCAGAGTATGTAAATGCATTGCACATCCAAATACAAATTATTTACAGTATTTTATACAAAATTCGTAGCAATATCTTTAAAGGGAAAAATTAATTTTAAATTATTTTAAGAGATATGTTTTTTGAGATCAAGTGGTCTAAGCCAATGTTTCTCAACGTGGGGACTGTGCCTTTCAAGGAGGCAATTCGATTCTTAAAGGAAGCAATTCGAAAAAGGATTCATTTAGAGTGTAAATGATCTATTTGTTAGTAATATAGAGATTTATAACTTTTTTTCACTATTTGTTTGCGTAATATGAGATAAATTGTAATAAAAGTATTAAGTATTGGCCCGCCTAACGATAAAATACTCTTTCCTAAAACAATCACGCTATTTTACGAAATAACTAAAGCTGCGATCAATATCGTTCATCATTAACCTTTGGTGTTAATTCAAAATAAATATCTGTAAAATTATCATTAAAGTCCCATTGTTTAAAAAAGTACATAAATTGAATACATATTAGTGATATATGAATAACATGTAATTTCAGTTAGAAATTTTTATTAGTTTTATTTTTAAAAATGTATCCTTTTCCAAAAAAATTTGCCGTATGAAAAAGTATATATATATTTTGCATTTGTGTAATTTAATATGCATCTTTAATCTACGTTTACTTCAGTTTATTTAAAGTTTTTAATTTTTCAAAAATTCATAATGAAGGGAGTGTGTGGTGTAAGTTGGAAAGAAGTTCACATCAGTATTCGGAGGTATATTTAAAATTTTGTTTCATATACATTGTTTACCATGAAAAGTTACCTTTTTGTCTTTAGGCCAGCAATGCTTGAACAACGAATCGATTAAATATGGTCATCTAGAAGCGCATTTGAAGACAAAACACATTAGGTACATTTAATAGGAGTTTTAGTATTAAATTTTTAAAGAACCTATTGTCGAAATGACAGTGTATAGTAAAACGGAAGACGGAAAAAAGCTGGAATCTTACTGATTCGACGATGAGGAGAGAGAGAGAGCTGGGATTATGAAATGTTACAATATACGTTGTACAATTCACCACTAAGTAGAAAATACTACTTATATTGTAGAAAAATAATTTTATTTTGAGTCTAAATTCATCTAACCAATATTAAGTCTTTTCCAATTTTTTTGAAAACTCAACCCCTTTGTGGCAATATTAAATTCAGAAATTTTTTTTTTTCATATGTTTTTTCAATGTCCCTACCATAGAACAGGAATGGGCATTAAGTCAATCGCGATTGAGACGGTGGACCGCCAAGACATTTGGGAGTGGCCGCCTTTAAGACCTAAGACGCTCATACTAAAAAGAAAAAAAACATAGTTAAGGAACACTGATGCCTGCCAGACTGAAGAATCGTCTTTTTACATTCGAAGCGACTTGGTTTAGTTAAACAAATAATTCGACAAATGTGTTGACGATACATGAACTTCACTCGAAACGTACGATGAAGCTTAATACGTACACTGCCGTTGTAGGGGGGGGGATTATTCTTATATATACGATACGAGTCGTAAAATAAATTTTTCCACCACACGCCGACTGAAGGAGAGAATAGTGTGATGAAGAGCTCTTCCAGCGATAGCAAGGGATTGGCTATGAATACATCATCCCGTATCTTGCGCTTCCTTGGAACTAGGTTCTCGTATTAATATTATGTCACGCGAGGGTGTAGGATTCAATTGCGTGTACAAATTAAGTATATACGGTTTTAGATTCTTAGGTTCATGAATGTTCTTTGCTCGCGCTGTATTGAATACGTCTACTCTCCATGATCTGGCAATCACTCATAGTTGTTCAAACATTCAACTTGAAAAATTTTGTGTTACTTATGTTCTTATAGTAAAAATAGAGAGAGTAATTTGACATAGTTTAAAAGAAGAGTACAACGTCGAAAATATAAGTTTAAAAAAAAGAAAACATACAATTTAAATAATTTTTTTTCACTAAGTCACTTTGTAACATAGATTAAAAAGGAGGTTTCTTTAAATAAACCGGGAACTGCTTTTTGTTAAGTAATCACTTAGTGTATAATCTTACGAAATGCTCGACCATGTGTACATAACTATCTCAAATCCTTTTTCTTATGAAGTGATAACAGATGAGGTTTGATGATTTATTACGATGATTAGAGAATATGCATGCATACATAATACATTTTGTGAACTAACAGATAGAAAAAACCAAAACTTCAGCAAAATACTTCAGTTTATAGTAGTTTTTATTACTTATAGTTGACTTTAAATATCATATCTGATATCAGTAAATCTTAGATAAGATTTCTGTAAGTTGTAAATGTCTAGTGTTTTTTAAGTGAATTTGCATTCATTCCACTGAAAATTCACAAGTAAGTAGCATAAGTCTTTTATTTTGTGTTGGTTATATGATTTATATAGTAAAGTGTAAAGAAAAAGAAAATTTGTTCATGTGATCAAAATAAATTGAGTTATTTTTTTTTTAAAGAAAAATGCGATAACTGATAATCCTATTGGGAAATGTAGAATATATCAGATAAAAGTATGCTAAAATCGAATTAAACTAAAATATTTAAAGTTAAGCGGGTGTTAAATAGTTCTTAAATAATTGTGATTGAAGTGTATTAATACAGGCAAATCAAAAATTTTGAAATAATCTTGTTACTCATTCTTCTATTACTCGCTAGCAAATAAATAAATAAATAAATAAACATAAGAAAGAGAAATATCTTTAATAAAACTTTAAAATGATTCAGAGTACCCTCTTCTGTTTTTTACATACTTACATCCTGTTATATTCTCTCTCTTTTACATCACTAATTAATATTAATAAAAATATTCTTTATGTGATTAGTATGACAACTTGTATTATATTGAACATAAATAATTAATATATTATAATTATTTATAAATTTAAGTATATTACGGTAATGAAGTACATTAAGTTTGAAGTATTTCTTTTTGTTTATATATTGGAGACATTTTTTAAAGAAAAGTTCTAACAAGAAGTTACTAGTTCTAACAAGTCAAACACTTATTTAAATTTAAAGTTGTGAAAAGATTTCGCATATAATTAAAATGATAAATGAATTTTTAAAAGAAATATTAAGTAAATATATAAAAATTATTTTAAAGTAATACACATCAAGAAAAAAATATAAATATGTTTAATTCTTAGGTGAATTCAAATTCATTCCAATAAAAATTTTAAGACACGTTTATCACATTGTCAAATTATGCATAATTCAAATTAAAGTTATGTTAATTTCTGGAGAAAACAAGCTTTAGTGGAGACACATACAATGAATATACATGAAATATTTTTCGTTCTTTCCAATGGGACAGTGGATTGATATTTACCATTGCTAGTACATTCCCTGGAAGCTAGTATCACTTTTTTGCGCGACACAATATAGGTGGAATACCACAATCACCGCAATTTAATGTTAATGCTCAGTTTCCTTCCCAGAGAAAGGCACCTGAGCTCTAGCGAGATGAAATGGTAATAGGAATTTAATTTTGCCGAACGCACCCAAGCCAAACAAGCACTCTAGGAATCTTCAACATGCCGCATAATCATACTATATGGACGCTATCTATTTTCCGCATCAAGAAAATCCATCGACTTGGGCCGAGGTCGAACCCGCATCCTTAGGCGTTCAGTTAAAAATGCATTTACTTCGCACTTTTAAGCTGCACAAGACTGTTGGTAATGAACCTGAAATATTTGAACCATGATGAAGTAACGAGGACGACACCTGGGCTGGCACCCCTCTCCAAACTTCCACACCACACCAACGGGATGGCATTTGAGCCTCGACATATTTAACGTGCATCGGCCCACTCTGCACAGACCTTGGGCTTACAAGGTCACCAACAAACCAACTACGCCACCCAGCCGACTGCACATAAAATATAGACATACACATTTTCTACAATATATTTTGGATTAGAGAAACATTTTCCAAAAATATACATAAGATTGTTTCTTTGAAACTCCGTTATATATTTATAAAGGCAAATGAAATCTAAAGGAAAATAATTTTTTGTTAACAGTAAATTTTATTATTATATTGTCGAATATATAATTAATTATTTCATCAAACAAAAATGTCATCAACAGTAAGAAACATAATTATATAAAAATGCTTTGGAATATAACAACGAGTACACATATAAGGGAAAATTTAATCATTTAATAGAATTAATGATGTTACTTATTTCTCTTACAAAACCTAATTTGTAAAATACGCAACTGTTTCCCTAAAATTTTTTAATTAGGTTAAAAAAAGTGTTTCATTTAATATAAAAGATTATTACTTTTAAAAATGATTAAATTTATAATCCTCATGAATCAATAAATATGTAACATATTTAAAACAAAGTATTGCTTGCATAATAAACATGTACCTCAAAATATTGATTGTAAATAAATGTGAATTTCGCATTCCACTGTATCTTGAACATTGCAATGAGTTTTCTGCTTCTGAATCTTGACAAACCGTTAGACACGATCTGTCAAGCAATTCTTCACTCTATGGGCCAAATTCATGAGATGTCATAGTCACGTGCTAAATGCAGTCACGTGTTTCCAGCCAATCAGTTCATGAGCTCTGCTTCTGTCAACTTTTGCCTTTTACAAATTCTTTTTAAAAGTTTATATTTACAAGAAATAATACTATGCATATATATAGGTAAATAAAATGTACTTGATTTAAAGGTACGCATCCAATAAAAGTACACTGCTAGCACCGTAAATACAACACCCTGAAGGAAGCACGCAAATAACATGAAATTTACAACATGCATTAGCGGAGGTGAGATATGCAAATGATTAGAATTTTATCGCAGACACACATCACGCACGCCTGTGGCGCCACCTCAAAACGCTTTTTAAGGCTTGGAGATTTCGACGATTTCAAGTTGCGCAATTGTGTTTTTCTTATGGTTTTTCCAAAAAACGATCCGTTATGTCTCGTAGAAAACAGCGATCAGCTTTTCATCAAGTATCCGAGTACGACGGAGGAAGGATAGTGTCCTACCGAGATTGTGGATTATCTTTCAGAGGAATCGGTAGTCGTGTTGGACGAAACCAAACAACTGTAATGCGGATATGTGACCGTTGGATGCAGGAGGATACAACGGACCGACGTGGTCGATCGCATCCACTTCATTGCAACACTTTACGTGAGGACATGCAAATTGTGCGCATGGCAGTGACGGATCGCTCAGTCACATCACGAACCATAGCACAGCACATTGAGTCTGTAACGCATCATTCAGTGTCTGCGCGTACCATTCGACGCCGTTTACAGCAGAGTGGTCTGTCCACAAGACGTCCATTGCTTGGTCCACCCTTGACGCAGAACCACAGACGTCTCCGCCTCCAATAGTGCGATGAAAGAAAGATGTGGGCAGCAGAATGGAATGAAGTTGTCTTTACTGACGAGTCACGCATCTGTCTGCAACACCACGATGGTCGGATTCGAGTCTGGAGACACCGTGGCGAGAGAATGCTGAACAGCTGCGTTATGCACCACCACACTGGTCCTGCACCGGGTATTATGGTATTTTGCGGTATTGGATATCACTCTCGCGCTCCTCTAGTACGCATTGCCGGTACTTTAAACAGCCAGCGCTACATCTCCGAGGTGTTGGAGCCAGTTGTCCTTCCTTACCTTCAGGGCTTGGCCACAGCCATATTTCAACAGGATAATGCGTGACCACACGTGGCACGCATTGTCCAAAGATTCTTCGTCAATAACCAGATTGAATTGCTTCCCTGGCCGGTTTGCTCTCCGGATCTTTCACCGATAGAAAACATGTGGTCATGGTTGCTCAACGATTGACCCAGATTACTTCCCCCGCTGCCACACCAGATCAACTTTGGCAACGTGTGGAAGCTGCTTGGTCTGCTGTACCCCCAAAACACTTCCAAACACATATCTTTGAATCAATGCCGAGGTGTGTGGCAGCGGTGATCTCCAACAATGGCGGCTACGTTGGCTACTAATTCTGGCTTGAATGACACTTCACAGAAGTCTATAAATTTAATCATTTGATACTTGGTGAACATGTTATCTACAAAATAAATATTGTTGTGCTATCTCTTGTCTTTCTTGGTGTTGCATTTACGGTGGCCAGCAGTGTATTTTTTTCTAAATTTTAAAACACTTTTTTAATAATTTTTACATTTGAACACATCTTTATCAAAAAGCCAAATTTGAAATCTTATTTTTAAATTTTACAATTAGAGCAACAAGTACAAGTCTAAAGTCAGTTATGGAGAACAAGTTATGTTTAACACGTGACCGTCATGATTTGAGCCCATTACATTGGTAGTGTAAAAATCTGTCGATTATTTCGAAATTATCATTTATTTCCTTAAACTTTTGAAAGTAAATTTTAAATATATATTTGAGTACGCACATTCTCACAAAATTGCTCAGCTTCAGATTTTTTAGAATTCTTACAACTGGTCACAAAATAACTTAAATATTGACGAAGTTTGCTACAATAATTTTTAAATGTAATTCATTAATTTTATTTTAATGAAATACAAGGGTCATCCAGACAGTAAGTTTCTCACACCACCAAGGGATGGCAGGGGTTGAGAACGCCGAGTACACATATGTTGGGTAGATTTTTAGCGTTTCTACTATGTGTGGGCCAGTTGGTAATATGCTCTGTACCTGGGGTCGGCAACCTTTTAGCTCTGGCATGCCAAACTAATCTACCAATAGGATTCAGCATGCCACTTACTAGGACACGCTTGAAATATTTCGATTCCTACGATAATGCAGGCAGAATTAGAGAATAGAGGTCAATTATATAGATATTTAGTTAGTATTAGTTTGTTTAGTAGTATAGTTTTATTATATATTAATTTTGCATCACATTTAAAGATATTTCTTAACACAAAAATAAACAACGCAAAATATATTTATTTCTTCAAAAATAAAATAAATTAAAATTGTACATATGTTAAGTACTTTTAAACACAATTATTAAAATAAGAAATATACAACGTAAAATATAAATATTTCCCTTTATTATAGTTAAATATAAAGATACAAATTTCAATGAGAACATAATGCTTGCATCGCTCTATTTTCATATCACAAAACTAGAGGTATAATTTATGGCTTTCAATTTGACACGATTCTGAGCATTCAGTTGATAAACGATTTCTTTGCGTACTCGAAATATTTTTCATGTAAGGAAAGATTTTTAACTTGGATTTGTAGAACCAAAAGCGGAAAGTAGATTGGATGCAATTTTTGTTTTGAAACAATTAAACCTCTCCGGCAATAACATCTAATAATTTACAATATAGCTGTAAATTTGTCTTTGGAGTTATCTTTCAGATTTTTTAGTAATTCTGTAAATGTTCGTAATTTTGATGATGTTTGTCAAATAAGGTCCATTACAAATTTAGCAACTTCCATCTACTCAAATATAGACAAATTAGTAGAGTAGTGCAGAGTGTGCCACTGAGAATTGTACCGCGTGCCATAGGTTGCCAACCCCTGCTCTATGCTTTGCAGCAACTTCATTAAAGAAATTGAAGTTGTTGGTTTCCATTTCTTTACTCATTGACTGCGAAGTGAGGTCGGGTAGATTTTTAATCGTTATTTTGTCTCGGCTAAAGTCGCGATAAGTCATTCAGGATAACATGCCGGCTTTCCAGAATTGTAGGACTACATTGGCTTAAGTATGGCGAATGGCACAAAACATACACTACTGTTTGTAAAAAATGCAACACCACGAAGGAATGATTACAATTAAAGGAACTTTGCGGCAAATATCAATTATAGGATGTTATGAAAATAGTACGCAACGTAGCATAAAATAGTAAAGTTTCAAAGCCACCGCGCATGCGAGGCGTGCGCAGCGCCTTCTGAACTAAAGCTGAAAGCGTATAAAAAGAGGGCTGTAGCGGGACGTTGAAAATAGTCAAATTTTTTGTTAGTGGCAAAGGTTTAGTGAGCCCGAAGTATGCCTCCACGACGAAATAAGGAGAAATTCCAGCAAATTTCGGAGTTTGAACGGGGAGGATTATCGGCCTTCGAGAAAGAGGACTTTCCTATCACGCAATAGGAACTCGTGTGCAGCGGAACAGTTCTACAGTGATGCGAGTTTGGAAGCAGTGAACCGACAAGTACCGAACAACTCGAAAAACTGGCAGTGGACGACGATCGACACCTGCTCCGCATGGTGATGAATAACCGTACAGCTTCCTCCAAGCAATGGGCAGACGTTGGTCTACTTCTATAGGTGTAGGCTTCGTCAATTCCTTGACGTCTGCTGCACCGTGGATTGAGGGCAAGGGTGCGTTTATCAGGATTCCCTCACGACAAACCATTGCGGCTGCATCTGAAATGGGCTTATGAGCACAGAGCCTGGCAAGCTGATCGGTACCAAGTTGTATTTTCAGATGATTCACTCTTCAATTTGTGGGACCATGAAGACCGCATTCGTGTTAGACTCTATGTCGGTGAACGCTGCCTTCCAGAGTGTGTTGTCGGACAATATAGTGGCCAAACACCCGGAGTTATGGTTTGGGGTGCGATTTTGTATCAAGGACTATCCAATTTGCTATGAATTGTGGGTAATCTCAATAGCAACAGGTGCGTCCGGGAAGTACTACAGTTTGAAGTCGTTACCTGCCTTCAAGGGATTCCTAGAGCTATCTTTCAGCAGGATATTGCATGCCCACATGTTTCAAAGACTGTTCGAAACTTCTGTTCAGCCCAACGCATACAACTTCTTCCTTGACCTGTTTTTTCGCCGGAAATGTCACCTATTGAGTACGTGTGGGATTTGGTTGATCGGCGTCTCGCTCGTGATCCGCGTCCTGCATCTTCACAAAACGAACTTTTGCTGCGCATGCAAGCAATATATGGAGTTCTCTTCCACAAGCAGCATTCAAAATCTGTATGACTCCATGCCACGTCGTATAGCAGCACTTATTGCAGCGCGTGATGGCTACACCAAATACTGTTTTCGGACAATTAATATTGATTTTTTTCTTTGAAAATTTCGTCATTTATTTGTACTAATACAAATCGTTTGTGTATTAAATTACATTTAATTCTGACGATTGTTTCATGGTATTGCATTTTTTTACAAACAGCAGTATATGAAGAAAAATTTCCTCTCAAAGATATTCGACATTCCAGCATATAGTCCCAATCTTTTTTTCAACGATTTCTACTTTTTAATGCCTTCGTAAAAATTCCCCTCCCTCCACTCAGCACTTTCCCGGTGACGAATAACATGCGGATGGCTGTCATACTCTAGGGCCTTTTCCAGATGACGGACTTTTACGAGGCAAGAACCTAAAATATGATCCCACGGTATAATGAATGCTACGTTTCGGGTGGTTCGACCGTTGAGAAGTACCTGAAAGATAGCTTTTTCTGTTCCAAAATATCTATTCAGTTAAATATGTTTTGTATCTGCTAAAATAGCTCATTAAAAACTTACTTTCTGGAGGCTTTTCATATTTGCTGAATAGCAGTATGTGACTAAAATTCAAAATAAATACTGTAGTAACATCGACATGCAACCGATTTGGAATAAATATAAATTGATATGCATATTTTGTTTGGACGCGAATATTTTTGTGACACAGTGGCGTAATGAACCACTCCTCAACCCCAGCATCAAGGGGGGAGGGCAGGACTCTAGTGAGCTAAAGTCTGACTGATACCAAGTACTACCCTTTGCAAGATTTGGCTTGGAACCAAAACCCTAACTTTTTAGGGGGGGGCTAATATCCTTCGTTACGCCACTGTTGTGACAGCTTACGTATGTGAGCTGTTTGCTTCATTCAGATTTTTTCGTACATTAACTGTTATCACCACCTTTAACCACTCTAATAAAATCTAAACAAGTCATAATAGCATTTTGCCATAATAAGACATTTCAAAACAATCTAAGGAGAAGGCAGAAGAAAGTTCTTAGTTTAGAGTTTCCATAAAAGTCAAATTTGATCATCTTTAGATCGTCAGACACAAAAACAAAAATTATATTTGTTCATGTTTAATTATTCCATCTTCAATCAGAGCCATATTTAACACAGCCGCTAAATACTGAAAAAGTTCATTAAGTAAAAAAATTCGTTAAATTGATTCATCCATCAATAGTAAAATGTTCTTGGTCTCAAGAAAAAGTTCACAAAATAGAGGTTAGTAAAATGGAGATTTGACTGTAATTGGTTTTGACTATATGTATTTAAATTTTAGCAGTGTTTAAATAACTTTTTACAAGTTTATGCACAGTATGGCAATAACCATGGAGTAATTTTCATGAGATCGAATTAATCATTATCTCTTTTTTTATCAATGGAAAAATTTCTTTAATATATATGTGTCCTATTTGGTACAAATACAAGTATCTGGAAAAAATTCAGGACAGACATACCGAAGTACCACTGATACATTCTGTTTTTTGTGATTTATTTTTCATCGCAAATTCTTTACTTCGAAGAACTACGTATTGAAAATATTATATAGCGTAAGAAAGTATTTGCTAGTCTTATGAAAGTATAAATGAACTATAATGTTTTAAAATGTTAGTAAAATGAATTTAATTTTTTGGTATAACTTTATAGTGTTCTTACTCCTTTGAAAAATATCCTTGATCCGGCAATGAAGTTTTCTCGAAATGACATCAAAAGTGGTGTGGTGGCATTTGCATGTTTTCTTGTATACGGAATCATTGTTGGCACAGCACGGCAGTCTAGTTTGTTGTTTATAGCGTCTATCACACGATTTAACATCGATAGAGAACAAGCTTCTTTTGCAGTTGTGCTCTTATACGCAACGAGAAATGCTTTTGGTAAGTGATAATATTTTAGAATTTGGAATCGAAATTAAGGCGGATCTACTGATAAAAACTACACGAATAATTTATCGTGAGAGTTGATTTACATCGCTAAAAACAAATGTAACTTTTTTCAAACTTATTTTCTTTTATCCAATGAGAATTGCATTGTGTTAATTGCTGAAGTTGTAAATATAAAACAAAAATTGTTAGGGATTCTGAAAGTATCTATGCATCATCTTCATTACCTGGTTTGAGTAGCCTATTTATCATTAGATGCGATTGCAGATTATGAGAACAAATTTCAAATGTGTTGCAGATCTAAGGGATAAAAATGGTAGAGTGCTGTAATCAAATGTTAAGCACAGGAAGCCCTAACTGAAGTTCCTTGACTGATAGTCCTCCATAGAATTATCGTCATACTAGAGATTGTCAATATATAACCCATTTCTATTCTTTTAATGTAGTATTATTTCAGTGATTCCAATTTCCATGCTCATTATACCACCGTTTCAATTACTAGTTCGTCGCCAATAGCCGTCGTATAACTTCTAAAGTGACTGAAAGAGTAACTTAAGGAATTCCTTCGATTAAAGAGTCTTAGATAAATTTGTAAAATAGCACTGTTAAAAAACTATTTGCTATTTAGATAAGAAAACATAGTTAACAATTTCTGCTTAGAAATACTAATTCAGTACACTTTTACGCGCTAGGTATAGAGGTCTCATTCTAACAGACTTTAACTTAAGATGAGCTTTCTGTAGCTAGTAACGTAGGCCAAAGTGATGGCGAATTAGTTGTATTTGATTTATGCAGTAAAGTATGGTTGTGTGTGTGTACATTTATTTAAGTGGCAAATCAATGATTAACATGCTAAAGTAAAAATGACAATGCATTATGGTATACATTAATCCAATTCCATTGTGGCACAAAATGCCTTTTTTCACGTTATATTTAAACTATGCGGCTAGTTTTTTTCCCGTTTTCTCTTCCCCACTTTATTTGATTTGTTTATTCGAAATTCTGATTCTTAGTTCGATTTTAATGGTATTTTTGATTATGAAAAGCATTATCATCTGTAAAAATTATGGTTGACAATTTATTTAATTATAGGATATTGTTATGGTAATGATAAAAAAACCATTTTTTGTACATTATATTTTTTCATAATTTATATTAGCTTACAATTTTAAAGCAATCGTTTTTGAAAATTCAAATTCAGATTTTGTTTTGTCAATATAACGATATACAGTGTTAGCACAAGTGATCATTTAGTTTGAAAAGGCAATATTTTCAAAAGTATTATACATACACACGTGAAAGATATGCGAATAGAACCAAAAACCACCAAGTTTATATACTTATTTAAATATTCAATATCTTTTCTTTGTTGATGCGACACACGTCCAGATGGTAATCGAGCTCATTGCATACATTTGTGAGTAGTCCTATAAATTGTCTGCCTGCAGCATTGATGCGTTCTTTGAGCTCGACTAAGGATTGCAGTAGTGGTGGTACCTAGACAATGTCCTGACGTCTGCCGTATGAAGGAATCGCACGGAGTCAGGAGACCTTCCAGGTCAGGGGAACAAAGTTAGGTCATTCTTTTCAACATGAAGTTCATCGCTCAGTATTCACGAATTGGGATGTGACAATGAAGGAGTGGTGAGGTGGAAAAAACAATACACACTTGGTGAGTTTATGATTTTTTTCATATATATTTCACGTGCATGATGAATGCAACTAGCCCTGTAATTACTTGAATATGTCCTGTATAATGAGTCGAATTATAAATCATTAGCTTTCCTTTAATCTTAGGCACAATTCTATCTGAATTTACAACATTTCATTCAAATTGCCCAACTGTTCAAATTACGAGAGCAAGTCAAAAAGTAAAGAGACTTTTACAATGTCCCTTTTCAAAGTTTGGCAACAGCGCTAATATTCAGAGCTGAACGAGGGGTAGTCAGAAACACTTCTATACAATATGTCATTCGTCTTCCCTCGTAGTAGTTGAAGTGTAGCAGACCGTTTAATATGGCACCTCCTTTGTCAATCTGCAGTAAGGAGGAAAGGAGGGTACTGATTCGCTTTTTGTTTGAGGACGGTGTGAAAACTGCGGAGATTCTTCGTCGCAGTATGGTGATAACTGTTTACCACGAAGCAAGACCTACGAATGGATAGAGCGCTTGACGCAGGAAAGAATTTCTTTATGTGACAAAGAAAGATCTTGCAGTCCATTGACATCAACTCCTGAGGACGATGTGCAAGTCGTTGAGGGCATAGTGTTGGAAGGGGCAGATAGGATCCATCGCATCACATATTCCACAAACTAAAAGCGAATCACTGCCCTCCTTTCTTCTTTGGGGTAGATCGTCAATGGAGCTACCTTGTTAAACGGTCTGCTACAATCCAACGATTACGAAAGAAGATGAGTGATATTTTGTATAGAAAATTGCCACTACACCCCCTTCCGCACTGTTGCTAAAGCTTGGGAAAAGGAATTCCAAAAGTCTCTTTATTTTTTGACTTTCTCTCTTACATTAAATAATCCTCTTATATTAAATCATTTTTTTAAATTCATGTGAATCCTCCATAATCTGCCATTCACTTTTTCTTGAAAGTGTATGATATCTATCAATACTTACGGAAAGCTAACTACTACACAACAAATCAAACTGGATGTCATAATCCTCATGTATCTAGATGTGGAAGATTGAACGCTTTGCAATATCAAGTTATTCATTATACAACTCTAATTGTGGCTTGAATTGAATAAGCTAATATATTTTAAATTTAAATTCACATTAAGCTCTTTCCTTAATCATATGCCCTTTTTTTTTTAGCGGCATTGATGGCCGAATGTTCATATTCAACAACTTGGTACCGGCAATCTCAAGTCCAACTGACAATTTTGAGGCTTTATTCTACTCAGAAATAGCCATGAGCATTAACTACGACTACTGCATACATTAGGCAAAAGTGGGCTTCAGATACCATTATGTTGTAACAGCTCATGGATTGGAATTATTTTTAATTGTGACTCAAAACTACAAGTTGCGTCTATACATTTAAGATTTCATTTCAAATCAAAAATCGACAACTTAGTTTTATTGATTTATTTTTAGGTCCTCTTATTGGATATTTAGGCACAAAATTTGGGGTAAAAACAGCAATATCATGTGGATCATTTATGTCTTCCATTGCTGTGTTTCTGTGCTTTTTGCTGAAAATATCATTGCCATTACTATTTTATGGGGTCTTGTTTTTGGTAAGTCATTGGTATGTCAATCAACTGGTGGTCAACAACTTTTATATGTATTCTAACTTTATAATTCTTTAAAACAATTATAAAGTTAGGATAAATATATGAGCCGTTCCTTTCGAAAGTGGTATAAGCCCATTTCATATTATATGAAGATATCTACCATGTTAAAAATAATTCTGGTTGTAATTTCATCAACTACGTAAATTTATATTGACAAAATGTTGAAAATTTTGAACGATTTATTGAGGAATTATTCACAGATAAAAAAGATCATAGCAGATTGCATTCAATGCTATAATTAACTAACTTTTTGTCAAAAATTGACTTACTTTCAAAGAAACGGCTCATATACAAGTTAGGATAATTATAAAATTAGTATTTTTGTATCGAAGATGTTTTACTCAGATTTCTAGTATTTTTGTATTCGCTTTTCACTACAAACAAATATTTTTTAAATTTCAAAAGAGCGGAATTATTTTATCTTATCTCATTTACAATCTAACTAATCTAGCTACCAAAGTTGGCTATTCTTTTACATTAATAACCTCCAGAATACGAAAAAAATTCAGAAATAGGAATATTCTTTCTGTATATTTTGTTATGTGTGATTTTACACATTCTCCAAAAAAAACTGAGAATACCTGAAATATTTTTAAGAAATGTCTTAAAAGTTATAAGAAGAACAAAATAAATCTATCTCACCTTATTTTTATCACAAATAATATGAGGAGCACACCCACACATTATCAACACTAAATTAAATAAATGATTATATTTTTGTGCTGACCCTCTAAATTTACCACCTTGGACACGAGCCTTTGGTTAACATTGCCTATATTCGACCTCGCAAAGAGAGCTTTTCCATACGTATCGTCAAGTTTCCACACAAGTATAAATATAAATTAATACAGTTTCGATTCAAGTTTACTATTTACAAAAATATAAGTTAGAATGTTAAATTTGGCCTGGTAACTCTCGGACTTTAGAACATCTACAAGTTACTAATTTACCGATAGGACTCGTTTCTTAGTGTTAGAGAATTACTTAAGATGTATTTCTCTTTAATATGGAAGTAATTTTATGGATTACTTATATTGGCTAATTTGTAAGATTTATCGATTAAAGGGACACACAAAATGCTTAAAACTCCAATATTTTTTTCAATTTCTTGAGATTCTTATATCAATGTTCTTTACAATGCTCAAAACAATTAGGGGAGCACATGGATTTAACGATATTACACAGATATTTCTTCTGATTATTAGAATAAAACAAAACATTCCATAGTCGAAAATGTAGTAGAAAGCAGAAGAAGAAAACTTCATGTGCAAATCAACGTACATGGGGTCAAAAACCAGAAAAAGGAAATAAGTGCAAAAATCATAAAAGTTATTGTTTTTCGTTGTCTCAGAGTCGATCTTTCGGCTATTCTTTTGAGAAAAGCGGACTGGAAAATGTTACGGCAGCGTGATATACCGAAATTCCTGGCTAAGCGTGTTATCGGGAAGCTGGAATCCGGGCTAACACAAAGAACTGTATCGGATGCCGTTGGAGAGGCAAAAAGTGTCGTTGTAAGATTGTAGAATCCATTCTAAGAAAAAAAGGACATGCTCAACATTGACTAGTACTTAGTCGTCTACGGGTTACTAAGGCAGATAATGACCGATATATCCCGTAAACAGCTCATTGAGACAGGACAGAGAATGCGACGCTAATTCAAAAACAGATTTTTTTTGGTAGCAGGAGGAAAGGTCTCAAGCCAAACAATTCGAAACAGGTTTTATGCAGGTAGTCTGTAGACGGTTAGGCCAATGGTGTGTATTCTTAGAGAACAAGACACCTTTTGCGGCTAGCTGATCATCGAGATTGAATCAAAATAATTGGAGTCAAATGATGTTTATAGACGAGTCCCGTTTCAATTCTAAGTGTGATGCCAGACGTGTTTTGGTTTTTGAGGAAGGGGTACTTGAAATAACCCAATATTCGCTTAGGAAAGTTCATATTACTGATTAGGTAGGTGGTTTGATGTCATGGGCTGGTATCGACAAAGGTGGATGCATTGATCTGTATAAAATACTGAATGGCAATTTCAGGGCTTAAAGGTATATAAACAAGGTTTAAGACCCCATGTCGTACCTTACGCTGCTGGCTTTGGGGATTCCTTTCTTTTAATGCAGGAAAAAACAAGAAATCGTTCGATGCGTCTTGTGGAGAACTTTCTTGAAGCAGAAGCAATACAGCTTATAGAGTGGTCAGCATGCTGCTTTCTCATACTGTCTGGGACGTGAAGATTGTACTCCTTAAAGAGCGAAACAGTATTTTCCAAAGTCTCACCGATAACCTCATCGCATCGATGCTAAACAGGTGCGCGGCAGTCTTAGCAGATTTCGGAGAGACACCACACCATATTAAACATCCTGTATCAATTCTAAATAATCAGTTTTTTTTTTCAGTTACGTTCAATCAAATTCTTGGCCTGAAGCATTATTTACTCTACATTGACTTTTGTTACACCTGTACTCTCCATTTTATGCTCATGCATGGGTAACGTGAAAAGGTTTTATTCGCTTTTTTGCTTGATCCCCAATTTTTTTGAGCAATGTAATATGAATGTTTATATATCATATTCGAATATTTAATAATTTTGTTATGACCGGGAGAAATGAAAATGACTCAAAAATTTATTCATCGCTTCTTTCCATGCATTTTAATATAACCCTTTCTGATTTGAAATTTAAAATAATGGTTTCATAAAAGGTGCACTTATATTAGAAAAAAATTAAATAAGGATATTTTCGATTTTATTTTACTAAGAAATTTAAAAAATTAAGAATTTTGCAGTAGATTTTTTCTTGAATAAATATATATTCCAAATGCATTTACAGTTGAAAAATTCTTAAGTAAATTATCAAAATAATCCGTACTCCAAGGGTAAAATTTTAATTTCACAAAAACAATTATTGTGATTTTATAATTTAATTAACAAGAAATTTTTTTAATTTTATTTAAAAATTCGTTTTGTGAACAAAAAATACAATGGAAACCAATCTACTTCAATAATTCGTATCGTTTATGATAAAAAAAATCTTAACTGATGATAATGTTTTGTCAGTTTCTTAGAAAGAAATACTTTTTTTAGTTCTATCCAGTTTCCGATTTCTCAAAAATAAATCAAAGTTAAAATTGATTTTTTATTAATATATTCAGTTAAAAATCAAATCGAAACAATCTGTATCAAAAAGATTACTGAATTTTTTCTAAAAAATAAATCAACAAACTTAATATCACTGAAAAATAAATTCTGCTTAATTAACTTTGTAATAAAGCTGATAAAGTAAGCTCTGAGTAGTTTTTATGTTATTATACAGTTATAACTATAAAAATATGTGGCACACTTAAGTGTTGATGTTAAACTAATACGTTCTTTTTATCATATTTTTGTTGCTGGTTCACTTATATAGTATCAAATACTTTTTTAGGTTTCTGTTTCGGATTAGGATGTGTTTTAGTACCACAAGTAATGGAAAATCATTTCTCAAATCACTTGGATAAAGCTATTGGCTTAACATTGGCCGGTGAATGTGTAATATTCCTTCCACTGACACTACTCACTGAATACTCGTTGAAAACTTACGAATACTCAGGAACATTCTTAATGTTATCTGGAGCACTGTTACACACTTTGCCTGTATGTTTGATATTGAGAATTCTCGATCAGCCAAGAAGCAGTTCGTTACAAACTGTAGAAACTGCTGATTGTTTGAATGAACATGAAACTAAGCTGAATCAAAACAGTTTTGAAGAGCATTCTATCTCCCAACCATCTGAAGTTTCAGGCCAAAAGGTGGCATCGACTCTATCTGGATTCAAATTGCTTCTAGATCCGGTATTTTTTGTGATAATGTTTACTCAGAGTTTACTTTTGTATGTGAATGTAGCAATTCTTACAATATTCGTCGACATTTCTAGAGACCACGGTGTTTCGACTGAGAACGAGGTGTACCCACTAATCGGCTTTTCAGTTGCAGATGCCATCGGACGTGTATTCTTGGGTTCTGTTACAGACGGTGGATATTTGACAAAAATGAATTTTTCTGCCCTCTGCTTTGCTGCAATAGGACTTTTGATCACTGTTTTCGTGTGGATAAAAGGTTTTGCTATGGTAATGTTCTTTTCTCTTTTCTGTGGATTGTTTAACGGGGGATTGTTCATGATTGGCCCATCAATGTGCATGCATTACGTGGAGGACAAATACTATAGTTTTGCCATTGCATCAAGATATTTCCTTTATGCACCATTAAGTTTTACTCAAGCCCCATTCATAGGTAATATGATTATTTTATAATAAAGTTTAATATTCTCAGTGTGCTATTGGTTATCCGTAACTGTATTTTAAAATAGAAGAAAAAATTTTTTACTTTCTTTTTTTTTAAATGTTCTGCATATAATATAGTTTTTCAAAGTTATTTTTCATCGTTTCTTCGTAATCGTCTCCTCATAAATTTTTAATCTTAACCCCTTAATAAGAACTACCGAAAGCTGATCATAACTAGTCCGCTCTTACGCTGTACGGGCAACTGATGTTTTTTTTTTCTTTTTATATATCTTTGATTTTTACATATTTATAATTCTTATTGTGAGATTATTATTTCTACTGTTTTTAAGAGATGCAGTTTGTCCATGGAACTGAAATATATATATACCTCTCATCCGGGATTTTCGTTGTGGTGAATGCGGGAATTTTTCATTGAAGGCAGGAATTTAGATTCTTGAAAACATGCGTGGGTTGGCAAGGGAATGTGCAATTTGTTGCTTAAGAAGAAATAAAAATGGAAAGATAATAGAAAAAAACCCAGATATTATCTTTGCCTCCATTGCAGTTGTAAGGCATAGTATTATATACACCATGCTTCGCGGTGTTTATATATGTGTGTGTGTGTGTACACGCATACAAAACCCTCTACCGTTTGAAAAAGAGGTGCGAACACGGAATTTTTTTTTGTAAGCATGAGAGAAATTGTTCTAAGATGTATGAAACTAGCTGCATGGCCCGGAGTTGCACGGGCTTCTTCAAGTGTGTAGATATCTTTGCCTTTAAAATTTCCCCATCCTATCTCTGTGCAAGTACTCTTCCTGGTGTGTTTGTGACTTCCATATTAATATTTCATTAAAATACCCTATTTTGAAATTTCTTCCATCACTCTGCTCCATCAGACGTGTCTGTCCTCACGAATATCATTTTATCATCTTATCTCATCTTATGTTCCTCAAACATAAAATAACAAATAGGGCAAAAATTTTAAAATTGAAAGTTAAAATAAAACTTTTTCCTTTTCTCATTCTGTTAAGTATTATGCTTAGTTATATGCAATGAAAAATGTGCCTTTATTTGGAACATTTTGGGCAAAAAAATTGACCGCTTAAGGGGTTAATCGTGTAAGAATCCAAACGCATCTGGGCTATGAATTCAGAGGAAAATGTTTTGGTAGGTGCACGAGCCGGTTTTTGTTTCGTTTGTTCACGTTTTTCATGACTTTTCAGGCATTCTTCTGCAACCTTCAATGAAACTGAAAAGAAAACAGTGACCTACTACCTTAAAATTGAGGATTTAGTCAAAAATTTACAAAAATGTTTTATGGTTATGGTACGACAATTTATTAGGTTTATAAGAATGCTAAATTTTTTTTACTGTGTCTACTACTATAAAAGTTACAACTCATTAGTAGTACTCTAGAGATTGTGCAGTTACCAAGTTTAAAATGTTTCTTATCGAAAATGAGTTCTACTTTTTTAAGAATTCTTGAAAAAGGGATAAATTTTTCTGAAATAGTTATGAAGAAGATAACTGAGTTTTTTCCGTGTAGGTTTTGTGGCTTTGCGTAACATTAGAAAATTGTTTTAATTTTTACAAAAATTCAATGCATTGCTACAAAATAAATTATTCACGACCATTTATATTAATATAAATGCTTTTCTTAAAAATTACATCCATGTAAATAAAATAAAATCTTCTGTTTTTTTGTAAAAATTTCCATGCCCCTTATCTTTTAGGTTACTTTAGAAATGAATAGTAATGTAATATAAAACGACTGAAAACATGAAAATTCTTTCATAAACTTTTTATTCAAAGCAAACCCCATTTATGAAATTTTTTTATAAATTCTCAACAGGCGTTTCCATTTTGATGTTGGAAAGATTTTTTTTCACTATCTTAGCTTTTCCTCATGTAATTTACTATACAAATTGATAATCCAATAAATCCTCTTTCCTCAAATTTAAAAAAATACGTTGTATGTAATCGGATATCTCAAAAAGAGTAGCCAAGCACTTTAATGATGGAATGAGGGGGCAAATCGTCGTAGAGCTTTAAGTACAGATTGCTACAGATTTTAATGCAAGACCTAGATTTGTTGCAATGTATAGATAGATTTTAATACTTTCGAATGAGTCATTTATTTCTCTTTTGAATTTCTCGCAGTTTTTTTATTTTTACTAACAATTAAACAATAGCATTTAAGGAAATATATTTTATTTTGCCAAATTTTATGTTTACATTTAAATTTTAGGGGTGTGAAGAATATTTCCCAAGGAACCATTCCCTGCCATAAATAAAGTTAAATTTAATGGTGATTATTTGCCATGAAAAGATGGGAAACATGTTGCGAGGCACAAGGGGACATCACATTCTGCACACATGTAGCAAGTCCTTTTTTCTTGTCCCTTTTTGCGACATTTCCTACATCGTCTGTAGTTGGAAACCATCTTTGGTACATGATTTCCCACACTGGCTGAGCGCACATCACCCGAAACTGTACACTTCTTTGCTTGGAAGCTAGCAGGACGTCTTTTCCTTTTTCTTGACAATCTATTAGCTGACGAGCTAATGCACCACGGGATGTTAGCTGGTCTAAACTTCTCTTTCTTTTGTTCACTTGCCACAATATGAAACCATTTATGTTAGCAATGTCAGTAAAAAAATTAAAGATTAGTATGGTAATTAATCTTCCCATCGTTATAATAGCAAGTTCAATATATTATAGTCGGTTTTAAGCTTCCCGCAGGTGTATATTGTAATATCATACAGATGGGAAGTAATCTTTCCAATGCACACAAAAGGGTTAGGGGGATTTAATCAGCTTAGAGCACCTTCGGCAAGTTTCTCTGCCATGACGATCCATAAAGATCGATATGAGTTCATTACAGCTACGCAAAATATAGTGCAGATGTCTTAAGAAATTCATGTGGTCAAAGGAATCTAATTTTTGAGAGTTATTGCTTCCAGAAGGCTACATGAGAAAAATCTATTTGCAAGACCTGTTAATTGCATCCCGCTAGCATTGATATTAAAATGAGAATCAATGGGAACTAGTTCTGTTCATTGGCATGTTCCGATTCAACCAAGGCATTGATTCTCGAATCTATTAACATTTTATTTCTCAGAATATCTGAAAGATTGCCATAATGTTAAGGGACTCATTAGATTTATTCGTCAAAATCTATCATTTTAGATTTTGTTTCTAATGATTCTCATCTTCAACGTATAGTAAAAGGATCACAACGCATGAACAATTCTTACAAAATTTATGTTTTTCTAATTCAGAATTAAGAATATTTTTTACATAAATTTCCGAAATTTTGAATTACATTACCTAAAGATGAAAATGCAACACCAAAAACCTGGTATTGCAAACCTGGAAAAGAAAAAATTCGGTCAACAAAGAGAGCAACAAACACAATTAATATCTATTTTACAATTATATATGTAACACAGATCCAGAACAATGTCAGCTAAGCGGGTTGTAGGACCACCACAGAAGGCAATACACGAAACAAAGTCTAAATACAGAATCAATGGAGTTCACATGGAATGGCATGTTGGAAGATGTCCCTCCATTCATTTTTTTACATTTTTCACAGTTCATTTTCCGAACGCGGTTGTGACAGGTCATGCAAATGGCATCCAATCTTGTCCTAGATGTACTTTTTCTGTTGCGATATCAAGGGATAATAGTCAACAGGAAAGCTTCTATGCGTCTTGGCTGATGCGTGTAATTTGCTGTTGGATATTATCCTGCTAATTAAGGGAAACAAGCATCAACGAAGTAAGGGTTCTGTCATCAGTTGCAACGCATCATCCACGTATCGATGGATCATCATAGTGTTTTGAATATGAACCAGAGGGTATCTGCTATCTTAAGAGATAGCACACCAATGATGCCATGACAAAGGATTATGCTGTAGCGTGTTTGTACATTCTACAAATTTGGTTTCTATCGTTAATCACATAGGTGCTACATTCATACACGACGAGTACCATTGGTCAAACACAGGGGGGGGGGGGTTAGAACCCGACACTGTAACCCTCCGCCTTTCGTGTTACTGTAACCCGGAACTATTGCAAACGGAGTCATCTGTGCTTTAATGACAATCTTCTTAACTGACGTCTTGTGTGAAAACCTTTAGCAAACCGTCAATAAATAATGATTCTGGTCAATTTGGGAACATTAAGGGTGTTCTGCACATGGTACGAAATAGCGGAAAATATAGCTTGCGTAGCGTATCCGTTGTGTGTCTGTAGATGTGTCAATCCCCACGTGCTGGAGTTGCTCTGGCAGTTCCTGGGCCCTTCAAAATTGTCTAACCTTCTTTGCCACATTTAGAGCACTACTGATGCATCTAGATTAGTGTCAGCTGAGATTTGATATTTGACGTAGTTGTGTCTCTCATACTGTAGATTTCTGTAACCTTTTCTTGCACTTAACATATATCGGACAATTTTACATTTGCTTGCTTTACTGGGAGAGGTAAGTCTACCCCAAAATTTGCATAATGTTCCTTGATGTTATATTTCCAATATCACAATATGTGTATCTTGATGAAAAAAAATTCCAGCTATTATTAAAAATTCTTAATTACCTTATTCTCTGTGTAAGAAATTTTTGCTCTTCGTATTGTTGATGCCTTTTTTCTTTTCTTTGGAAAGGATATTTCAGGGATACATTGCAGTCCTACGATGGATTACTCTACATTTTAATTGGCGTTTGCTTCCTGAGTTCCTTTTTGTCCTTACTTACACCAACAATCATCAAATGCAGAGATAAAAGATAAAAGTAATGTGTGATTCTTTTTCTTGAAGTACTTTAACTTGGTAAAATAAATTACTCAAAGTTCATTCTGTACTTACAAAGAAAAAATAGTATGTAAATTTTGTATAACATTTATCTTCTGTCAGATAGTTATTTTGAATAAATATAGAGTCTCTTTTAACATGCAATAAATTCTTTACAATGCACACATTTTGTTAGCCTTTGCAACAATTGAAAATACTGTTATTGGTGTATTGCAAAAGATGATTTTTTTTTATTTTTGCTGTCGTAGAGGATATGCTTATTATTATTATTATTATTATTATTATTATTTTGGAGCAGTCAGTGAATTATGAGGATTGAATGACCCACTTCTTTTTGAAGACGTCGAAAGAAGTGTCTTGAATACGAAATACTCAGTTTTTCACTCAGGCTTTTTTTCTTACTTTTTTTGCTCGCACTGAAATTATGTTAGCATTTTAAAAATGTACTCGAATCATTTCACAATTGTGTTTAAGTGAATGAAAGAGTTACGCCATTTCATTTTATTTTCATTTATTGTAATATAAAATAATTAAAGATTTTTTTTTATTTTTCTGGATAATTTTTAGTGATAATTTAAATGAAACAATTGTGGATGCATATTATATGAAAAAACAAAATGTTTCTCTCATTGTATATCTCAGACTAAAAAATAAAATTTATAATAAATTTTTTAAAAAAATGTATGCATATTAGTTACGTTACTTCATGTTTATAATTATTTTCTAATTATTATGTGAATTGTATATGGGTGATAGTAAGTAATAAACTATAATTATGTTATAACAAGAAGAATTTCGAATAGAGGATGTCGAAGAAAGTCGTGATTGATTGAAAGCAACAGTAGCAGGCCAAAGAACTTTCCAAGTATCTATCAGAGTTTTTTTCCAAATATTCATAACTAAAACGAGGGAACGCTTCAACAAAAATTTTAGGAAGTTTTTATATATCGTCAATTTTTTATCACTTTGACTTTCGGCTAGGCCATAGGTTCTGAACGTGGGCGATAACGCCCCCTTGTGGGCGTTTGAGGCTTTCAGGGGGGTGTTGAGATGGCACAGAGTAACTTGGGCCGATTAACCAAAAAAAAAAAAAAACGCTGATTTGTACCAACAAAAGTAAACTTTAATACTGTATACTTTATGTTGAATGTATGTACTCGCGAGGGCAGCCATAAAGATTCTACACATGGTGGCTGCCTTACTTTTTCAGAAATTGCTACTCGGGTCAAACAAGATATCAGTTCCTCTTGGAGACAGGCCCCCGTGCATGAATGGTATGAAGGAAATCGCCCTGGTGCTGCTTTACTTGGGACAAGCAGTAGGCCAGATGAAACTACTCTTGCTAGACTACGAAGTGGACATACTCGAGCTCAACGGCATGTGGATGGTGTTAAAGTTTACCCTTCTTGTCCGAAATACAATGGGAACCAAGCCGCTCCTGCCTACATCTTTGCTTGTATTGGATGCCATAAGAGCCAGCTGTTCTCAAGTCCAACTACAGTTCTTTATTGCTTAAAAACGCACGGGTTCATGGACTTGATCTAGATGTTTCTGTCGGTCAAGTGGAATAAGAAACAACAACACATGTACAAAAATTCACATATTTCGATAGTTCGGGAAGCGGATGAAAAAGATTACATTACAATCGGACCTACATTAAATTGAATGATATAGTGCATTTTAATTTCTGTAGTGCACGTGTTGTCTTTGTCTGTGAGCAGTAGGAAGCATGTTTCGTCCACTGCGTTTCATTACGTATGTTATCCAAGAAACATAATTAAATATGTTAACCAGGAATTAACGTGATTCTTTACAGGCTGAAACTGTCAATTTATATTTATTTTGAAAGCAATAGTTTATTATGAATTACTTCGTATCATCAAAACCCCTACCTGTCTTTTTTACAGGTAATCTAAAAATTTTTATTCCACTCTTTTAAATAAAGAATAAATTCAGTAGCGTTTCAATTCCAACAATATATCCTACCTATGACTAATGACTAAATTATATAATATTACACATTTAAATATATTTGTGGCAATAGATATTTCCGATTCGCAAGTAAAAAAGTGGGACTTTAGAAAAGAAATGAAATTAAAAAAATATATTCTTTTAGTAATAGGATATTTTTTAAAACTTAACTCTTGTTTTCACCATGTACTATGTACACTCTTATTTCTCTAGAGTTGGAGGGGCGATATAGAAATATTCAATAAAAAAGGGGTGGTGTCGAAATATTCACTATAAAAAGGGGGCGATATCGAAATATTTATTAGAAAAGGGGGCGCCAGTTCAAAAAAGGTTGGGAACCTATGGGCTAGACGAAGGAGTGTAAATAAAAATCACACGGAATAATTCCACCTTCATATATTATTTTCTTAAAATCACTTATAATTTTGTACAAAATGTGTTTTAAGTTTTATCAGCACAGTTTCACTAACTTCGTGGCATTTAAGACTTACTCGCTGACATTCATTAATTTAAAAACAGTTTTCTCCTACTGTTCTGCATATATGAATAACGACTTCTATCTTTCAGATGAAGGACAAGCAAAGATGTAGATATTATCTTATCTATGACGATATTTTCGTAAAGTGCCTCCGATAATGAAAAAGGAAGTTGTTGCGAAATATATTGTCATTATAACTCTTCAGTGTCATTGAGCTTGTAAACATTCAAAGTAGCATACATTGTAACACATGTTTTACTTCTTCCTGAATCAAGCATTCCTGTTTCCGTGCTCTCTTCACGGAAATTGAACTTTGGAGATTTTTGGTGTTTTTAATAACTAAACTTGTGTTATTGTAATAAATATGCTTTTGTTCTAAATAATAAAGGTAATGTTATATTTATTAAGTACAATATCTCACAGGCCTTATTTATTGATTTCCTCTAATCAGTCTACCTGACACACTGGATTTTCAACTGGAATTGCGATCTGGGGAGTAATTTTCTATGACAGCAGGAGGGCTCTCGTGTTTATTCAACGCATCCTGACTGGAATATTGTAAGGTATTCTGATGATTTAACCTTTTGATCTTTCATTTAGGAACAGTCTTCAAAGATATTACTTCAAACAGAGGATTCCTTCCTCAATTCCAAATTCATATCATTGCTGCAACTCAACAAGCTACATAGAACGTTGACGTGTTCCCGTGACCTACTATATCAACAGATATTTCTCCAATAGAACACTAATGGGACATGATTGGAAGATAACTCCAGTGTCATTTCCAAATGACACCAACCATCCCTGTATTAACCAACCAGTGTAACAAACATAGAACTACATCCCACAACATCCGACACCTGTATGACAAAAAATCATGCCCGTTTCCATGCTTGCATTCAAAATTATGGCAGTTACACTGGTTATTCAAATATTGAAGGAGATTCGATCTCGGTACCTTCCGTTCCGTAAGCACATAATATAACCACTATACTAAAATTATCATCTTAGTACGGAGGTTGTTACTGGCTTATATAGATACCACCGCTACATACTCCCCGACCAATGAGTCAGTAAGGCGATCGAACGATATCAATGTTATGGCGAGCTTGTGAACTGTTGCGTCACTAAATTGTGATGGCTTTGCTCGTTACGTCATTCATGCAAGGCGGCTTTGTTGGTTGCGTCATGTGTCTGACGGATTGGTTGCATTTCCGGTGGATATATGGCGCCCTGATTGCTGCGCGAAGAATTCGATTTTCTTTATTTGGCCAGGGTCACCAATGAAGGAGGATTCCATCTCGGTACCTTTTTTTTTAATGATCATCTTAGTACGGAGGTTGTTACTGGCTTATATAGATAATATCGCCACAGTATTATCATTTGACATTTGAAATGGTTTTTCTCTCTCTTACATTAATCTTGTCACGGTCCTAAGGGCGCAGGTGTAGTCTGAGACACCGAATCAACAGACATTGTTATAAAAATAATCACTTTTATTTCGGTTCAATTAATTTGCAATCAACTAAATTTGTAAGCCGAGCAAGCAATTAATTTAGATAACTATCAAGTTCGTAAGACAAATAATTAAACACTAATCCGAGTGAGATCCGATAGAAAAACACTCATCAGATCTCTCTTGTGTCAACTAGAATAATTTCTCTTATTAACCAAGTTTTCCAAAAGGCACTTCACTATCTCCCTTCAATAATAGCGTAATGACTAACTCTAACACTCACATTGCTAGGGTTTAAATAGCACTCAATTTAGCATAAAATCTAGTTCTATCTATGGAAGGTGGTTTTAAACTCAAACATCAGTTAAAGAAGAGTTTCCTCAAGCTGTTAATGAAAGGACGCTAATAGGACCCGTCACAACCTGTTATCTTGAAATAAGACTTTTTTTCTTGGTGTTGCAATTTTCCCCCTTTTAGTGTAATTACTCTATATCTGTAAAATAATTTCGTAAGGAAAAAGTCTTAAGTTACACAAAAATATTCTAAATATGATTTGCATTCAAACTGAAAAGAAAAAGATTATTCTGTGTGGAATTGCTTATTATTAGTGCAACTAATATATCTGCAAAAATACAGTTTGTAAGCGTGACCTACTTGAAGTCACTCTTTCACCGTCTTGCCTACCTAAGGGTGTGAGGGGAAACAAAGCATCACCAGAAACTTCCATAATAATTATTATTTTATTACAATTCAAGCACACTAATCAACCACAAGGGAAACTACAAGAGGAGACTCTAGGAGTGATATACAAAGAGAGTAATCTATTCTAAGTGAACAACTCTAAGTAAACAAGCGCAAGTGATCTTTTTAATTTAATCTAATTCAACCTTAGATTCTTAAACCTTAATCCACTAATTTATTATAATGATAAACTCCTTCCTTAACTTGCATTGTGATAATAAAATAAATCTACTTTTGAATCACCGCAACAGTTCTCCTGCTGCTTCTATCTTACATTTGCAAAACCTTGACTTTATATAGTTAAACTAATTTAAATATCAAGGTTTCTTCTTGAGGGATGGCTGTGAATTAACGCGAAAGCTAGCCCCAAAGTTTCCCCAAAAGGATTAATGATAAGGTCGCGAAAAGATCCGTCACAAGTTTAATGACAGCTAATGATAAAAAATATTTAAGTGCTTGAAATCAAAATAAGTAATTCTTATTATTATGAAAGAATTGTACAAAATAATATTAAATGCCATATAAGCACAATCTTCAGTATTCTAAAAGAGTAAATTACATTATATAATAAAACTATTATTAAACAAGAATTCCATATATATATTTCTCTCATAGCAAAAATTGCTATTATAGTATTTTGCAACGTTCAGATAAGACTGGTTGCATTGAAAGAATTGATAGATGGATTTTATTAATAACAGTTAAACTAATTTAGTTCTATACAGATACTTTACAAAATATAATCAATAATTATTAAGGCATTTATAATTTACAATGCAAAATACACTTTTTAAATAATTTGTTAATAATACTCTAAAGCAGTGATTCTCAACCACTGTGCCGCGACACTTTTGTGTGCCGCCAAATTTTTTAAAAATTATTACTTATACTCTGAGAAAAAAAATACCGGAACTGAATCATTTGTCCATTTTATAGAAATAAACTATTCAGAAAATTGTTATTGACCATTTGACAATACTAGAGAAGAAAGTTAATCATTACTTCCCAGATTTAGATGTAAAAAATTTAATTGGGTTCTTAATCCATTTGTGATAACGGATACATCTGGGCTCTGCCTTATGGAACCAATATTGTTGGGGACAGTGTCTGATGGAACCGGGTGCGAAACGATTTCATTTCCAATGAGGAATGGAAGAGATTTGGTGGGGTGTTATAAGAGTCCTATTCGAGAATTACTACATAAATGTATTATTTTAATACATGACTTTTAATATCTGTATAATATTTATACTGTGTATAATATGTACTTTTTAAAAATCTTTTAAAGTAATATTGTACATTTGTTGTGTTTTATTAACACATCACTCAATAAGTCCCGGGCCTAACATATAGAGGGCCTTCTAATTTTCTAAGCCTAACCTAGTAGTACTAACTTTCAAACGGCACGTGCCAAAATTTCGAGATAATATCTTGTTTAGTTATAAAGTTACAGTGGTTTTTTGTGGCAACAGTGGCAACTGTTTGGAAACCATAGATGAAAAAGAATTTCGTGTGCTAATTAAACATTACTTTACTTTCTGATGGGGGAAAACACCGTTCAAGCAAAACAATGGCTTGATAAATGTTATCTTGACTCTGCTCCTTCGCAAACAACTGTTAAGAGGTGGTATGCTGACTTAAAACGTGGTCGTACAGACACAAACGACGTTGAACGTTTAAGTCGCCCAAATTCTGCAGTTGTTCCAGAAATCATCAAAAAAGTGCATGAAATTGTTTTAGCCGATCGTAAATCGAAGTTGCGTGAGCTAGCAGGGAATTTAAAGGTATCAGAAGGCAGTGTATTTGATATTTTGCATGATAATTTGTCAATGAGAAAGCTGTGTTCAAAGTGGGTGCCGCGTTTGCTCACTGTCGATCAAAAACAACAACGCATCGACGATTCAGAACGTTGTTTGGAACTGTTTAAGCAAAATAAACAGGATTTTTTAAATAGATATGTGACAATGGATGAAACATGGATCCATTACTACACGCCTGAATCCAAAAGATCGTCAGCTGAGTGGACAGCAGCCAGTGAAAGGCGTCCAAAGTGACCAAAAACTCAAACGTCAGCTAGCAAGGTTATGGCGTCCGTATTTTGGGATGCACATGGAATTTTGTTTATTGACTACCTCCTTGAGAAAGGCAAAACAATTAATAGTGAATATTACGTGGCGTTATTGGATCAACTGAATGAAAAAATAAAGAAAAAACATCCTCAAATGCAAAAGAAAAAAGTTCTGTTTCACCAAGACAATACTCCGTGCCACAAGTCCATGAAAACGATGGTCAAATTGAACGAATTACACTTCGAATTACTTTATCACCCACCGTACAGTCCAGATCTAGCCCCCAGTGACTACTGGCTGTTTGCAGATCTTAAAAGAATGCTACAGGGAAAGAGGTTTGGTTCAAATAAAGAAGTGGTTGCCGAAGTAGAAGCCTATTTTTAGAGCAAAGACAAATCGTTCTTCGAAAAAGGTACCAAAAAATTAGAAGAGCGCTGGGGTGCATGTATCACTCTTTAAGGGGAGTATCTTGATAAATAAAGTTCAATTTTGCTGAAAAGTTGTTGTTTCATTAGTTAGGCCCGGGACTTATTGAGTGATGTGTTACATAGTTCAAAATTTAAATGTGGAAGAAAAAATATACTTTCACTTCGTGTATTTTGGGAGTATTTCTTACCCTCTTGATAATTCGAAGCTTTTCATTGGTCCCTCCAACTTCGAATTATCGAGAGTCGACTGTATTGCATTTCACACTATAAGACTATTTGTAACTAATATATATACAAAATACCATTTAATACTTATTATATATTTTATTAGAAATATTATTTATTAATATAAAAATATATTTATAAAATATAATATATTTATTTAATTACAGTAATTATTTTACTTCTTAAAAAAATTATTACATAAAATATAATTAAATATTTAATAAATAAATTAATTTATTTTTAAAAAATAATAAAATTATTGAAAAGTAAAATTTATCGCACGTTTAGAGCTTTATCCGTCCGCGTAGAAAGCAGATGCTTTGACAACCATGCTGTGGTATTTTTAGTTGATCCATGTGATCATTATTATTAAAATGAGAGGCTTTCCTGAAGTTGACATCAAAGAGGCTTCTTTTGTGATAAGCAACTAACGTTTATTTTTACAATGTAATTTTAAAACTAATCTACTTTTTCTACAAAACCGCTACATAACGCTTTCCACTCCTCGCTTCGTTATACTTCAGTTCAGTGTCTTGCTACCGTTCAGTTTCTTTTCAACAACTCCCGTCCCCCTCTGTTTTCAAGCTCGCTTCACATAGCGGGCGCTAGAGGGCGCAACACATGCCATTGGGTAGCAGGCGATATTCAAAACTTAATTGTATAAAAGGGAAGCAAGAATTTCGAATGATATTTCCTCCAAATTGACTGGTACATTGAGGGTTGAATACCCTAATGGAGTACTACTATTATACCAAGTCTCGTCCCAAAAGGAATTTCCCTAGTCGTGCCCCCCCCTTGTTAGTCTAAATCGATATCAGGAAAATGAGGGGGCCATACACTATATGATGTTTGATTACATGTATTATTAGCAAAAATATATTTGCTTAGGAATGCAAATTGAGCTTTTTTACTATTGATTTGAATGTTCTTTTGTCATCATTTGTAACAATAAAATAAATTTTTCGATTTCACTTTTTAAAAGAATTTACAGTTCATTAAAGCATCCTGTATTTTTACTGTAACCGTAATTTTCGTATGCCTCAATATTTACAGAAATGATGTAGAAAATTAAAACTAGGTAGTATTACATTAAAAAAATATGCTTATACACGTATGTGGATTAAAACCTTCATTTAAACGAGATAATTCATAGGTAAATATACAGTTTTCAGATGCTCTGAAAACAGTTTAACAGTTTCATTTGACTTCATACAAAAATCAAAAGCAAAATCTCACGGACATTGATAATATTAAGTGCTATGAATTGTGTGTTGAAATTTAGAACTATTTTAAATGACAAGGTTGCCAATAAATTTTCACCGATGAAGCTGCATTTCACGTGCGTTGCAGAGTTAACAAGCAAAATATTCGTTTTGAAGCAACTAAAAATTCCAGATTCCCAATTCAAATAACCCTAGGTAAACATGATCCGTGTTATATTCAAATGGAAAGCGCGTGATTTTTTTTCCTCAAAAAAAAAACTTTTTCTGAATGGGTGAAGCCTTTTGTTGTTGCCATAATTGCAGGACTATGGTGGCAGTTTTATTTTCTAATTGGATGAAATGTCACCACTTATCTTCGGAATTATCTCGATCAACATCTTCCCACAGTTGGGTTGGACGAAGGAACATGCCATAGATCCAATGACCCCACTGAGAAGCAATGATTTAATACCATCCGACATTTTCTTTTGGAATTGCGTATAGAATATCGTATTTTTCCTTCCTTTTTCAATTGATATAGTGGAGTTGAAATAACTGTCACATTCATTATCACTGTACTTGCTACAGAAACTAAAAATCGGTAATTGTTTATTGGAATTATACACCAAAAAAAGGGAATTACTAGTTTTATGTGTGTGGCATGTAAGAGAGAGGAGGCTCCCACAAAAAACATGTGTGACGAAATTTGAAAAACAAGATATCAATCATTGTTGTTGTTGTTGCCGTGTATTACAAAGTGCAAAGGTGTATATAACAAAATAAAGATATAGAAATGAGTCAAATATTGCCAAAGGCGTGAATCACTGCCGTGGCAACATCCATGGCACGATCCGAGTATAGGATGTCCATGCTGTAGTCATTGTCTATTTTAAAAAGGACACCAACAATGGAAGGACAGTTAAAAAGATGTTTGGGATCCAGTTGCTTGTCTGGGCAATGCCTGCATTCCACATATGATCTGGATCCATCAGGCAGAATCTTCATGCCCTTAAAATGTTTTGTTCTTAGTCTGGTTATTGTTGTTGTAATTTTTCGGCTATTTTCGTAGGTTTGAGCAGAGCTTTCGTTTTGCGAATATCAATCATTGGCATGGCCAAGTAATTTTAGCACGTCTTTCACATGTTGCATTTTACAATAATGCAACTAATAAACTTTTTACTAACAGAAAATAGTACTGTACTTAAAAAAATTTAAAAATTATTAAATTTAAATATGATTTGGCTTATCTAGGGCACAAATACGACCAAATGCCGAAAACCCGAGGTCAATTGGTTGCTTATTGCCTCGTTGCTTATTGCGTCCTAATAGCGCTTTTTTTCCCCACTACGTGAAAAACGCGCTAAAAACTGCTCTTCCGTTATAGATAATATACAATATCTTACTTTGTGACTATAATGTGCTGAAATTTCTTGTTTATTTATGTATCAACCATATAGAAAATTATTCTATGACACCATCCGCACAAAGCCATAAAAACTGTAATTCAAAACACGTCCGCAATTTTCGAAGTAAATAACTGAAAGAAATTGCTGAAACCCATAAAATTCACTTATCTTTGAGCATCAATCTTCCACAGTTCGTAAATTGTGATGTATTTGTAAGAGTGAAAAAAATAAACAGTTGTGTGTAATTACATGAGTTCTTACTATTTACAGTAATTTTTTTTCTCTCTCTCAGTTTGGAAATCTTGTGGGAAACTTCTTTTTTTCGCTACTCGTTGAAAGAATTCGTGTTTATTATTGCTCATATTATTATTATCTCATATAAAAAGTCAATTCTCGTCCTCTAAATCAGATATGTTACTTTGAAGTTGAGATACATACGTGGCTGAGGAACTATTTGCGCATGTAAGTACTCTTTTAATAACGTAAGTATAAAATTATGGACAACTTCCATAAAATATTTCCAAAATTGTGAATCTTTTCTCACGAATGAAGCTTGGTATAACAAAAATTCCGGATTCTTTGCGTCCCAACAACAAAAATATGAGAAGAAACTGTTTTAATCCAAATCGAGTGAGCGAGACAGCGTTGATAAAAATTGATTATGATAATTTTCCAGATAATTTTTTTTATAATTGCGTAAGATCCATTATAAAAAGATGCATGTTGGACGAAAGTGATACAATGGAGAAGTACTTGGAAAGTAATTTATTCGTGCAGGCTATAATTCATCTTATGACGTAAAACACAATTAACTATAATTTTGTTATACTGTGGTTCGCATTATGGGGATAAGAATTTTCATCGGACTATTTTAAAGGAAAAATCAGTTCATGTAATGAAGTTGTGCCGCTTCGATTTTAAGATGCAAATCAAGTAGTAGTAATATTTCAAGGACTTTTAAACGCAGTATGTGAGTATATAAGAATGTTTTGATATAAAATATGCATTATGCATTCATTCAAGGCAATTTTATGACTTTTTCTTCAAAAATATAATTCAATGTTTTAAATGAAGTTAAAATTTCTTTTTATGAATAATTTATTTTTATTGATAAATAATCTCTTAACATTTGTAAATAATTTCTATTATCTTAAATATGAACGCATTTACTTACGATTATAAAAGTTTTCATATCGATATCGAACATAAATTTTGTGCATTTATGTTTAAAAAATTACTTTTTATGTTTATATCTAAATGATTATTTGGGATGACTATACTTTATTTTATGGAACCAAAACTGTGCCAAAGATGCTAGTGATAAATAAATTCCAAACTGTGAATAAAAAATCTGGATTATAATTTCTTAATACTGCACAGTCGTAAAACATCAAACAATGAAATCTTTAACACCGTATATTTTCTCTGTTTCATGTATTTATGAAATTTTTGGAAAATAAAAGTATTTCATATATTTGTAAACCATTAAACAATTCAAATAACTTGACCTTTTTTTACAGAATGTCGTTCGCACTTAATGGAAACGATTTTGTAATTAATTTTCTCTTTTGAACTTTGAGATTAAATTTTGGGAACATCTGAATAATCGTTTGCTAATGTTTTCTTTTGATTGGAATCTCTCTAAAATATAAGATTTATTTTAAAAATGGCTCCTAAAATTGATAGATGGTTCGAAGATAATATAACTGCGCTTTCCAATGAGAAATGTTCGTATCATTTAATTATAAGGCGGTGTAGAAATCTCGTTTATTTCATTTCAATAAAAGGTATTTATAATGTATTTAATTTTAAAAAGAAAAAACGTGTAGATGAAAGTAAAAATGAAAATATCACCACTGAACTTTATCCTAAGACTGTTTTAACACAGGTAACTATCAAGAAAGTGAAGTCTGATCCTAAAAGAAAATTCGCCCATTCAAAGATTCATTGCATCGAAACTAGGAATTTCTTCCGGAACTGTAATTAAAATTATTCATAAAGATTTAAAGTTAAAAAAGATGTTTAAACCTAAAGTTCGTCTCCCTTTTTAAAACATATTGCTAAAAAAAGCAAATTGTAGAAAATTGTATAAAAAAAACACCTAGCTGCTGAAAAATGGAAATTTGTGGTAACACTCGATGAGGCAGGGGTATATTTAAGTGACTGTAATAAAAAACACATTAACTTTTGCAGCTCAACCGACGGGAATGACCGTGCGAAATCGTTAATTATTAATAATATTCATGATAATTGCAGAATGTTCTAACAACGGCAAATTAAAAATTAAAAAAAAACCATCTCAATCAGGGCCATAATTAATTCACTCTACAATCCGCAGAATATTTTAGAACCAATTTTTGAAGAAAAGATTCCAATCTTATTTGGAAACGACATTGATAAAATTGAGTTTTATATGAACAAAGACTAGAGTCACACGTCTAAGTCAACTGCCGCTAAGAAGAATCAGAAACAGGAATAAAGTGTATCCCATTTAATAAAATACGCGCAAAATCACCCTAAACTTCCCCAACGGACATTTATGCTTTCTGTTTATTAAAACGAGCCTGAGGAAAACAAGATCTAAGAATGTTGAAGGGTTCAAAAAGAATAGTGTAGAATTTGCATGACAGTTCTAAGAAAAGGTTGACTTTGATGAAAATTCGAGCTAGAGAGAATCATGGCTATCAGACAGAAGCTAATTGCCAATAAAAATACGGTATTTATTGATAAAAATTAACTATCAAAATCGTTTCTATAAAGGGCGAACGACCTTCTGTATTATTGATGAATGGTTTTTATCCCTTTTTGTCAGTGAAACAGCTAAATATACCCTCAGGAGTTTTTCAATGTTATTTTTTTTTAATATTTTGTCTCATTTTCAGTATTTATAGTTGATGCATTCCTACTTATAATGATGAATTTTATTTTGATGATTAAACCAAACCAAATAATAATAAAAAAAAGTTTTTTTTTTAAAGTAGATTCTTTTTTTATGAAACGAAAGTAGAGCTCATAGACCCTTAATGAAAATATTCGATTTTCGAACTGATAGGTAAAATCGCAGTTTTATTCCATTTGTTTCTTTACCTTTAAAATAAAGATAGAAACTCTGAACACTAACTGAAAATGTTTGGTTTTGAATGATATGTTTCATTGCATTTCAGTTCTATTTGTTTTGTCAATTCTTCAGACTCATAAATATAGTTTCTTCAAACTTAACCACGGAAGTGACTGGAATCTTTCCATATGCCGTCTTTCGGCATCTCTGCACAATGGAAGATCAATCATGTATTTTGGATTTTAATTAATATATTTTAAACTCATTGCAATTTCGGAATGTAAATGGCCAAAATCAATACCTCGGACCATTTCTCATCCTTTGAAGCATTTCTGCGTTCAGCGGTTCGTAAGAAGATAGCCTCACATAGATAGATAGGTAGATACGTTTGTTTATTTGTGACTTTTAATAGTGTGGATTGAAGTGAACCACACAAACAATCCAGCAAAGTTGAATGATTGTTTGCTTTGTAGAATCTTCCCCTTCAAAATGAAGATCGATTTTCTGGACACAAAGAGGAAATGTTTGATTCTCGGATTGATATGTTTCATCGCATTTCTTATCCTCGGAATCTCCAGATTGTCTGGTCTCCTGTTCGTGGCCTGCATGGCACGATACGACACCGGAAGGAAACAAGCCTCCTTACCATTCATTTTAGGTTATACAATCAGAAATGTATCCGGTAAGGCTTAAACTATCTTTTTTTTCGTAAATACTATTAAATTATGAAAAAGTAAATAATATTGTAATATGTTAATATGTTATAGTATTAATATGTTAAAGCGCGGCAAACACTTTGCTGTTGAAGTTGAATAAAAAAATTTAAACTTTATCTATGATATATACTTTTTCTTAAGGGAAAATAATACCATTGATTTATTTTAAAGCATTAAATCTTAATAAACGGATTGGTAAATTAATTTTTGAAATATGTGTAATCACTCAAAATAAAAAAGAAAACGCATCTTAAACATGGCTAAATAATACTTAAGTAAATTAGGCAATATAAAAACAAAGTAAAATCACAAGTAATTGTTATTAAGATCACACATTAAATTTACATACTAGTCCTGGGATTTTTCTGTTTAGTGATCAGAATTCAAATTATGGCTGGAATTATCTATTATTTTATTTGCACACGTAAATGCAACTGTACACATAAACACATTTGTTAACGCCTCAAAAGATAGTTGTATTAAATTAATATTATTTCCTGTACTTTAGTGAGTGAAAAAACCAGATTGCCATCAAATGCCTATTAAAACAGTAGAAAAACGAAGAAAACGTTCTTGTACTCTGTATTTAATGTTATGTAAAGGTAGTTGCAAAACATGGATAACTTCGAATTAAGCAATGCTTCATCTGTCATTCCCAACTGGCAAAACGAAGATAAATGTATTATTGCACGCGGAAAGCGTCGCAAAGATGCAGCTGTTTTTCAGAAAGCAAATTTGCCATCAGGTGTTAAGGTATGGATGCAAATGTCCTCTCAAGGCTTAAAAAACATTTTTTGTAGAACCCAAGGCTAAAATTGATGCTAAATACTATCAGAATAAAGTTATGAAACACTTCATAAAAAAAGTAAACGTCTTTACCCTCAAGGAAACTTAGTTTTTGAGTCACATTCTGCAACCAGTCATACTGTAAAATCAACTATAAAATGGTTGAAAGATAAAAAAAATAAAATTTCTTCCTCCTGAGAAATGACCACCATTATCCCCTTACTGTGTTCTTTGAAATAATTTTTTTATGGGGATACTTAAAAAAACAATCAAATAGACGTAAAATAAAAACACTCCAAGGGCTTCAAAAACCAATCAGAGAGGAAGTTGGAAAAATATATCCCCAATAATGGTCAAAAAAGCCATTTTGGCAAGGCTAAAACATTTACGAAAAGTGTACTGCTATGTTAAGGAAACCGCATTGAAAATTTCTGTAAATAACTTAATTGAATAAAATTTATGATGCTTTGAAATTGGTCACATTATCTATGAATCAACTGGTATATATATATATATATATATATATATATATATATATATATATTGGTTAACGTAAAACGCGTATCTACTTTTTACTATACACCAAAACACACGCATGGCACATTTTTTGCGGAAGATAGCTTATAAATACACATGTTTAAATATGATTAATGTTGAATTTTAATAACGTAGATGCTATAAAATGAAAACATTTTACTCCCCTTTATCTGGTTTGTATTAAAAAGGAATCTTTTCATACTTTAATTCGTGTTTATCCCTCTGATATATTTGTGTACTATCCGTTTTATATATCCAGTAAGTACAATAACATTCAAATAAATAAACAGAAAAATAACAGACTTAGATTTCCCATTAATTCCAGCCTACCTTTTCATATCAAAACAAGTAATATAAAAAAATTTAAGTCAATTCCTGCTTAGATAAAAAAAATCTATTTTAATTACTTTTTTAAACAGTTACAATTAATATAAATATTATATACATATGATAGAATCACAACACTATAAGTGGCAATTAATTTTTATTAATTACCATTAAGGTATTGTATTGCCGTCCAAAACTATCGTGTATATAAAATTTCAGTTCTACTGAATGCTTTGAAACGTGAGGGAAAAAAATCTTTTAAAGTTTTGACCCAAGTCGCTAAAAATGAAACCAACGTGGATGTTCTATAATTCTTTAAATAATTCATTTCAGTCAATGGTTTTAATTAATTATAATTAAATTATCGTATTGTTACCCAAAACAATAGTGTAGAGAAAATTTCAGCTCAAATGAGTGCTTTAAAATGTGAGGAAAAAAACCTTTCCAAGTTTTGACTCAAGTCACCAAAATGGTCGCTAAGTTGTCCAAAATGATGCCAACGTGGCTGTTATTGCAATTCTTTGAATTATTAGTTTTAATCAATTAATTTTTATTAATTATAATTACATTACTGTATTGTGATCCAAAATAAGGGTGTATTTAAAATTCCAGCTCAATTGAGTGCTTTAAAATGGATTTTATTAGCGATTGAAAATTTGAACAAAATAGAAGTGAGCTAATAGTAGGAATGGAATTATTACAGTAATACCATGACTTATATATACGCATATTTAGAGTTACGTGATTTTCAAATTCCATCGATTCGTCTTACATCACTGAAACTAGGGCGAAATCAGTGCTAGAGCCTCATGAAATTGGTAATGTGATTGAAGAAATTATCCACATCTTATCATCCACATAAATTTAGAAGTTTATAGTGATGACGTTCAAGAACTCCTGGATTTTCCCAATCAGGAGCTGACAATTGATGAGCTCATAGAAATACATGAGCAAAAGCAAGACGTTAAAGAACTTGAGTCTTTAGATCCAGCTCAATCAGAAGATTGAATGTGATGGCTGTGGGTTTTTGACAGAAGGCCTCAGTTCAATTGAAAAAGGGTTAAAATTTAAGAAAATGTAGACTCAAACTAAGAGCGCCTTTTTTATCTCAACAAAAAAAGGAATAAAATTAATTTTTAGCATGCTTAGAGGAGGAGGGGGGGGGGATTTGTGGAGAGAAAACAAAACTTTGATCCGGCAGACAACTTGTTAGATTTTATGAAACCTTCTACATGAAAATAACTTTGGTTTACAGTTTTTGTATTTGTGTTATCTAAGATTTTATTAAATATTTTGTTCTCAAGTTATTATTTTCTTTTGTCTCCGGCCAAAAGTAAAAAAAATTCGTATTATATTTATATGCGAAATCATACCCCGATTTACCTGTGGTTATCACTCGATCGCACCTATCTCTTAACTTCGGGATATTTTTTTACTTTTAATTTTTATTTGATTTAGTTCTGTATACTTTTAATTTTTTCTTAAGTTCTTATATATACAACTTTCAATTTTTATAAATGTGTTTGATTCTAAATATATATATTGCATAAATGTAATTATTATTCTCGAGTAAGCGTACTATTTATTTCTCTCGTAAAAATTGTGTTTTGCTATTTTGTTTATTATTTCCATTTGTTTTATCCTTAATTCTCATCATTGTCTGTGCAAAGAATTCCACTGATGTTTTGGAAAATTTTATTTAGGTCCTTTTGTTGGATATTTGGGAAAGAGATTTGGTCTCGTCACTGTAACTGTGCTCGGATGCCTACTTTCAACGGTAGGAGTGGGAGCGTGCTTCTTTGCTCAAAATATAGTAGCAGTCATTTTCTTATGGGGCATAATATATGGTATTTTCTTATAACTTTTCTTAGGTTAAGTTAGGTTAAGTATTATTTTCATATATTCGTATTTCTCATTTTTCAGAAACATAAAATTATATGAATTTCTTCAATATTGAATAAATAGCAAAATAAAATAGATTAAATCAAACAGCACATGTTTTTCTCTGTATGTTAACAAACTGATGTTTTAAAATCTTGCTAGATGATAGATGCTTCAACCGAATTTAGTTAAAGACCATATCGCCAAATTATTGCATTTGAAAATCACTTAAAATCAGCTTAAAAATAACAGAAAGACATTTTTGAATATATGCTAGTACCACAAGAAGAACATTTGTAAATGTTGGGGCTTTTTACTCTTAAAGCGTGAAAAACTTATCTCATGAATAAGCATTCGTGATTAAGCTACTAAATTAGAACTTCAGCAAATTCGAAAATTTGCTTTTGCATGCGCAATGTACGTTTATACATATGGAGGTTTTTTGAACTGTTCCTTCTTTCTCGCCCTTTTTCTTCATCATCAGCTGCTCTTTCCAATCATGGTAATTTTAAATATTCATTTTATATGTATCGACCCTGATAAATCGCTCCCATTTAATTAAAACTTTAATTTTTAATTAAAATTTTACGAGAATTAAACGAGAATACTCGTTATGATACAAAATCCTGCAACTGCTGCTTGACGAGTATACTCGTGAATTACAGTTAAATGGTTAATATTATACGCTTACACACTTTAATAAGTGGGAAAATAATAAAATCATTCATTTTCAGTGACACATACTCAATGAAAACGTATATTATCATCATGCTCTGAATAATTCTTCGGGAGATAAAACAATCCTTAAAGGGTTTTTTCTTGATTTTTTTCACCATTTTTAGTTTTTTTATTCGATAGTATAAATCATGGGTACTCAACCTTTTTTTTCCCATCAGGTCGCATACACATGAGAGATATTTCACACGAGCCGCAGACCCACGTCAGGTATTTGATGCGGGTCGCTACATGCGGATAATGGAACAAACACGATATAAGACAAACGCAACATTAAATAAAGCAAAATTGATCAAATTATTAAAATTTTTAGCTTTCATTTTAATACCTTATTCACTTTTCGATCAAACATACACATAAAAATATTTATTTTTAGGCATTTTTTACTGAAGTAATGGGATAATTTCTATTTCCTTCATCTAAGACCAACTTCTTGCTTAAATTCTACTATTAAAAAAAAATTGATAGCCAAATTGATATATTTGATTGCTGGATCAATAGACCCGCTAAATTTTTAGTAAATTTTTCTCAAGTAATTGATTTTCTTAGTGCAATTGGTCCCTCATAGGGCCACTCAGAAAAAACCCGCGGGCCGCAGGTTAAGTATCACTGGTATAAGTAAATCTGAATTTTTTTTATTTATTTATTTTAAATATTATTAGTAAACATTTTTTTTTTTTTGTCTTCAGGTTTAGGTTGTGGAATGGGAACAAGCTTACTGCCTTTGATTTTAAGTCAGTATTTCGAAAAACACGTAGATAAAGCAAATGGAATATATTCTGGAGGTGCATGCATAGGAGCATTCATTTTACCAGTTATTGCTGACAAACTGATTGCCGAATACGGCACTTCAGGCATGTTCTTGGTATTCTCCGCAATAATTCTGAACAGCGTGCCGGCGGCTTTACTCTTGAGAAAACCAAAAAATTCAACCGCGATGTGTAATAAGAATCCAGTGGTGTGCTAAGAGAAACAACTTATGAAAAAAATCTTAGAACTTCGGAATCTCCAAAAGAAAGTCATTTACACGAAGAGAAAAGAGATATAAATTCGGAAAAGAATATCGAATCTTCTGAACATGGGAATGGAACGCCTTCCGAATTATTTAAAATACCAAACGAGTCGGTATTTTATATAGATATTCATCAAAAGAAGTATAAAACTCAAAGTAAATATAATGAGGAACACAAATATTCAAAACCATTTAATAAAACTGCCACTCAAAACGATAAGGAGGCAGAAATTAAGTTAAGTGAAATCAAAACCGTTGCAGAAGATATAAATACAAACCTTCCTGTGGTTTTACGAGATGTAGCTGAATCTGACAATATTGAAGAGTCTGAACTCTCCCAAAGTAGTTTATATTCTAAATATCTTAAGAAATATGAATCTTCATCTAGTGGGCCAAATAGGGAAAGCACTTCTAATTCATTTCATGTATTTCTAGATGTTGCTTACATCCTTATACTACTGATTCAGGGTTTCATGTTAATTGTGATTACTACGCTATGGACAGTCATCGTCGATGCATCTATGGACAAAGGAATTACAAAACAAGAAGGAGTGTACATTCTGATCTGCATGGGTATTACAGATACAATTGGACGATTTTGTCTCGGCTACATAACTGATGGTGGTCGCATGTCTAAAATCAACTTTCAAATACTGTGTGCTGCAGGCTTAGGCGTATTTCACATACTTTTTATATTCTTGGAAGGATTCATCATGGTGATAATAGCCGTGGGATTTGCTGGATTATTCACGGCAGGTCACATTATGATTGGCGTCGGCATCATAAGTCAGTGCATTGGGAAAGAATATGTGACAATGGCGATTGCTTCCAGATACTTTGCTTTTGCACTTATGAGTTTCACACAAGCTCCTATGATAGGTAAGAATTAATTAACATTTCTTAAATTTACAGTGAAATCTAAAATACAAAGATAGATAATAATTTGATAGCTTTACTTAGAGCTATCAAAAATTATTTCTTAAAAATGAATTTGAATTGTGTAGTAAGATAAGATTTTTTGCTTACAACTGTTCGGAAGTATTTTATATTTTCTTTTTCATAATCAATTAACACATTGTGACGTTTGAAACGAATAAAGGTAGCGTGATTTGAAAAATAAAAATTTAGTTTAATTAAGTCACAGCTATTATTTACATTAATTTACAACTTAGTACTATTAGATGATTTTAGAGTCCCAATTTCTGTTGCTTTGTGAGGGAGGAGTCTTGGTGTCCGTTCAAGGTGAAGTTTCCGCTCGAACTCACCTATCTCTCTCGGTCCCTCTAGGTCTCTGAGGTTGACCGCTGTTCACGCCTTTTCTTCTCCATACATCCGGCCGTGGGTGTAGTGGGCTTTTCCTCGTGTCAAAGTTTGCCGGCGCTAACCAAGACACGTCCGCGCAATATATTAGCGACTGCAGGTGTTTTTGCACATGTGGTGATCAATTCTCCTAAAACTGATCCGGCTGTGGGAGGGAAGTCGCAGGTGTCAAGAGCTCAAAGAGGGGACGTCACAACATTAAGGATTTTTCCATAATGTGAATCTAACGTGAAACAAAAGTATTTTTTATTGAATGCTTAGAAAAGTAGTATAATGTTTTCTATGAAGTTTAAATATATGTGCTTATTTTAAAAGCTATAAATCATTTTATCAGATGTTTTACACACACTTCTTTTTAATTACGTTTAAAAAGTGGAGCATAAAAATCATGTCATAACTAGGCGATGCTTTTAAAAAAAAATGATGAAAAGATTTTGTTGAATATTAAGAATGACATGATGTGTTGTTAAAAGAAATTTCTAAATTGTCAAAATGTATTTAGTTCATATATTTATTCTAATATCTGGGGAAACTTTAAATACTTATTATGCATTATATGGAAACAGAATAAACATTAAAGTTAAACTTACTTTGCTAAATATATTGTTTTAAGTATCATATAATTTCAAGTTGCAGTTTTTGACATTTTCAACCAACATAAAATATTTATATCATTAAATATTTTAGCAAATCATTTAACATTAGAAATTGAAAAAATAACATATAATCGATGTAGAAAGTGCACAGTTTTAAATTAATTATACTAATTTACTATTCAAAAAAGAATCAACGACAAATAATAATTAGAAACTAGTTATAGCATTCAATGTATGAAACAATTTATTAAATTTTGAATATTTTCCGAATGAATGTGAGACTGTCATTGACAATAATATTTAATATCGTCGTTTAGCTATAAAAATATCATACAATTAGTGTGTTCACAATGATGAAATTATTTTTAAAAGAAATTAATAAATAATACTTGCGTCAGTTTTTTATATTATACGTTTAATATACTGGTATGTTATATCTATTTACTTTTTACCACCATCTTCCAATAATTAATTCTATGTATATTTTTTTGCTTTAGGTTTCTTCAGAGAAAAGTTGAATTCATATGATGGACTGTTTATCTTATTGACTGTTATATGTGGTATTTGTATTGTACTCACATGGTTCACTCCAATTGCTGCGAGACGAAGGAACAAGAAGAAACAGCTACGATAGGATATAAACAAAATTGAATTTTGCTACCTCAAATACTTGGAAGGCGTTTTTGCTCCTCTGGGCAACTAACGCGCAGAAAAATGGGCGTTTTTGCATATGAATAAAAAAACAGATTTAAAACATCTCCTGAAACTTGTAGAAGTTATCCTTTGTTGTCAATCGTATCATCAAAATATACTTCAAGTCAAGGCTTCTCGATCAGGCTATTGAAGCGATCATCTCGTTCATCTGACTTGCATTAATTTTGAAGGCTTGTATATGTATATATTGAGAGAAAGAATGACAGGGATTGTATTTAAGCTTGGCCTATTCAGAGTACCGTGTGGCGGTAACTACCATGAGGATTTCTTTGCAATTTTGTAGATAAATTCAAAGACAATTCAAAGGATGCGCTAAAATATTTCGCAAAAAAGAAAAAAAATCGATACATTTTGAATAGGTTACTTATTACTGACATAATGTTTGAAAATACATGCTCTAAATACCTGCGGAATATTTTCAAATGTTATGGCATTTAAAAGTGTTATTTTCACTTCTTGAAGTTTTATGACAGTTCAAATAATAATAATTGGGAAGGAAAAAAAGTTATACGTCTAATGCAGAAATTAATTTTTTATGATGTTTTTTCTCTCCATGTACATCTACCCTTTCGGTTTAAAGTGATGGAAAATTCGTAAAAACATTAAAACAGCACATTTAACAAAGAAACACCAAATAGCAGCAACTCACTCAACATTTGCCCGTGATTTGAATATTT